>VZQC01000986.1:0-248638 GCA_009823505.1 Rhizomys pruinosus | reverse complement strand
GGCAGGGAGCTCCTTGCTTCTTTCAGCTCCTCATCCACCAGTAAGACAAAATGAAAAAAAAAAAAAAAAGAGAGAGCACCATTGTTTGGCCTGTCTACAATTCTCACAGGCAGGCACATATGCTCTGTGGATGCCACTGTTTTAGGCACTCCTCAAAGACATGAGATACAGCTTTTTTACTTTTTAGCCTTCCAATGTGGACTTAGGACTGCTGAGATACTCAGCTTGTGAACTAAGCAGCTAATGGAAATTCAGCCTCCTCAGAAGATGGACTGACATTGTTAGAGTACCTTGGCAGTATCATGGAGGCCAATGCAGGGGGATCATGACAGGAAGTGTGCTTACTAGACTTCATTTGGAGGCACAGTATTTAAAGCAGAAGCACGTCAGTAAGGGTTTCCTTCTGCATAAGGTTTTTTTTTTTTTGTAATGTAATGTCTTAATCATAATCTACCATCAAGTATTTTAGGAATATCTTTAATGTTTAGATAGTAGATTAGCAGCATGCAATAATTACAGAATAGTTTCTCAAGCAGAGGCAGTCTATTGCAAAGACCATCTCTGCTGCCAGTTATCATAGGCTGTTTAAAGTTAGAAAACTGAATAGAAACACTGAAAATTGTAGAAACGTACTTCTCAGTAATACTTGAGTTGTCGCAATATTAGACTATTCATTTGGTTGTTACAGAAAATCCTTAACTGTAATTGATGGTTGTTGCTGTGATAGTATATTGCCTGTATTTCTATCTGTAGTAATGGGCTTTATGTGCTAGATTTCAATATACTTGCGCCTGGGCAAGTGCACAGTCTTTTTAAAAAGAAACATAGTTTACTTGCACAAAACTGATCAGATTTGAGAGATCGTTAATGTCTTTGAAGTGGTTTTTGTGGGTGTGAAACAAATGGTGAGAATTTGAATTGTTCCCTTATTATAGTATTGAAATTAAGTCTACTTAATCTATCAAATCATGTTCATGCCCTGATTTTATGTACTTGTATCTATCAATAAACATTGTGAAAAAATTGGCTTTTAAAAAAATACTGGGTAGCCTCGATATGTTATGATGAAACATTTAACCTCTGTGACCTACTTCTCAAAACACATTAACTCCAGTATCAGGGGAAAAACATGAAAAAACCTTTTAGTCCTGGGGAAGTCTACAAAATATCAGATGAGTACAACTATGAAGGCCATCAAAAACAAAGAACACCTAAGAAATTGTTATAACCCAAGAGAAGCCCAAAATGATAACGCAGCCCAAAGTAGTAGCAGTATTCTAGAAAGGATCTTGGAATAGAAAAAGTGTATACACAAAAACAAAGGACACTTTGATGATTTAGTTACCTTTAACATGATATTAATATAAGAGAAACATTGTGTGAGATATGTGGGAACTCTTGATTCACTCTTCAATTTTGCTGTAAATCTTTAACTGTCTTCAAAAACAATAACTCTATTTTTAAAAGAAAAAAAGGCCATGTTAAATGAGAAACCACACAGCAAATGCTTTATATTTTAGTACATTTAATAGCACTTATTTTTTTAATAAAGGCTCTTGCATTGTTATTTTAGGTTGACAACAAATTATGCACCCAGACCTGCATCTGTAACCCATTATAATGGCTGGGGGTAACTCTGGGTGTCTGTAAGAGTCCCTGAGGTGACAACTAGCTGTTGAGTGTCCTGCTCCCCAGGAGGGCAAGTCAGCACAGATGAAGTTCTGTGTTCCAGGCTTATCTGGATTCCAAGAAGAACACCTACAGCCTCAGTTTGGGGAATGCCCCCCAACAGGCCAAATTTTGCCCCTAAGAAAAGTCCTTGATTAGTGTGGTGGCAGTGTGCAATAACAACATCCCAAGACTATGTCTATTACAGGCCTATCTGACTTCTATGGAGAAAGGGAACATAAGAAGAAGCAAGGAGAGGGGCTGGAGGCTTCCGTGTATGTCTCCAGAACCTCCAATGAGTGAATAGTAATATGAATTCTGCACAGCCCAGCCCTTCTTCTCCCACCTGCTACTGCCTCCCTTCAGCCCAGATGTGGACCATCTTCCCTGTCCCTAAGTGTTTCAAAGTTGCTACTCCATCATTCTTCATAGCCTCTTCTTTGTTTCTTTGGACATAAGCAGGTTATATGGATATGTGTATATGTACATGTACATGTACATGTGTGCTTGTGCATGTGCGTGTGTGAGTGCGTGTGTGTGTGTGTGTGTGCGTGCGCGCGCGCGCGCGTGTGTGTGTGTAGGCCTTGGTTAAGATGATGCCAGAAACAGAAAGAAGAAGTATCTCATTGTTGCATTTCCCACTGGACACAATCCCTGGAGCAAAGTTTGGAGAAGAAAACAGTACAGTCCAAGTCTGGATAGGGCCTGCTGCAGGCAACTGAAGACATCTGAGCAGGAACTGCCATTATAATGTGCTTTTAGAAAACAATGCAGAGGAGGCAGCAGTAGAACACCATGGGCTGGGGAGAGCTCAGGCAGACAGGCCCAAAAAAGTGAAACCTGGGGTCATTCAGAGCCATTGTGACAGTACCAGAACCCCACCTCCCAGGTTCTCTCAGATCACCCATAGAAAGCAGTGGACCTGGGCCAGATCCTGGAGTCTTATTACCATGTCAACTGTTATCCAGGGTTGACAACATTCCCTTTGTCTACATGGCCACCCTGCCTGTCTACAGACACCTTCAGTTTCTGCTTCTAGAAAAGTCTGCTCAGTCTGCCTGGGATGTGTGTGAACATGGCCTAAACCATCCAGGAACAGTTTTACAAAGTAGTTAGATGTGCAAGTATCCTTGTCACACTGCATAAAGCTTTTCTTTTTTCCTGTGTTTTGTTCTGCAGTACTTGGTATCTAACCTCTCACATAGGCACACTTGCTCCAGTTTACATTCTATTACTGTGATAAACAATATGGCCAAAAGCAACTTGAGGAGGAAAGGGTTCATTTCAGTTTACTGTCCACCATCCAGGTAAGCTAGGGCAGGAGCTCAAGCCAGGAACCTAGAGGTGAGAATTGAAGGAGAAATCACAAAAGAATTCTGCTTACTGGCTTTGTCTCAGGCACACATTCGGCTACCATTTTTATACAGCCAAGGCCCATTTGCATAGAGGTAGTACTGCCCATAGTGGGCTAGGCCCTTCTACATCAATTAGCAATCAAGAAATGCCAGACAGAAGTACTCACCAGCAAATTGGATGGAAGCAGTTCTTCAACTGAGATTCCCTCTTCCCAGATGTGTCAAGTTATCAAACAATGTTATTCACAACAGGCCTCTCCAACTAAACTACGCTCTTAGCCCCTGTCCAGTTTTTTCTTTGCGTGGGTGTGTATATGTATGCATGTGCTTGCATATGTGCATACAAGTGCACTCTCCTGTGGGTAAAGACCAGTAGTTAATATCATAAGGTGTCTCCTCTAACATTATACTTTTTTTTTTTGAGGCAGTGTCTTTCACTAAACCTTGAGCTCACCACATCACCTAGACTGGCTATCCAGCAAATTTATCTGTCTATTCCACTGCCAGCACACAAAGCTTATACATGAGTGCTGGGGATCTGAACTCTTGTTCTGATGCTAGCATAGCAACACTTTAACCAATGTTCTATTTCCCCAGCACCCACACCAGATTTTCTATCCCAACTTGCCTACTTATTATCACCCCATATTTTCTTTTGTGTTGATCTTTTTTGAGACAGGGTCTCTCTGTAGACCAGGCTGGACTTGAATTCACAGAGATCCAAATGTCTCTGCCTCCTAAGAGCTAGGATTAAATGCATGTGATCACCCCATATTTTCATTACAACAATCGCTACCCTCTTAAATCTCTCCATTAAAATGGGTTTTCTTCTTTTTTTTTTTTTATTCTGATGATTGAAACTAGTGCTTTGTATGTGCTAGACAAATGCTTTACTACTGAACTACGTGCCCAGCCCTAAAATGGATTCTTTAGACTGACACCTTCATTAGCAATTGTGACCTAACAATATTTGTATCACGGGCTCTAAATCACTAGTTTTAAAAGAGATCGTTTCCTCTTTCCGGTCCTGGCTCTAAAATGACAAAAAAAAAGGAGGAGGAGGAGGAGGAGGAGGAGGAGGGGAGAGAGAAGGAGAGAGAAGGAGAGGGGGGGAGAGAGGGGAGGGGAGAGGGAGAGGGGAGAGGGGAGAACGGAAGAGGGGGAGAGAGCGAGAGGTGGGAGAGAGTAGAAGGGGAGAGAGGGAAGAAGGAAAGAGGGGGAAGAGGGAAAAAGGGGGGAAGAGAGAGAGAAAAAAAAAAAAAAGGGAGAGGGGGAAGGGGGAGAGGAGAGAGGGGGAAGAGGGGAGAGGGGGAAGGGGGGAGAGGAGAGAGGGGGGAAGGGGGAGAGGAAGAGAGGGGGAAGGGGGAGGGCGGAGGGGGAAGGGGGAGAAGGGGAGAGGGGGGAAGAGGGGGGGAGAGAGAGTAGGGAAGGGGGAGAAGGAGAGAGGGGGAGGGGAGTAGGGGAGGGGGGGAGAGGGGGAGGGGGATAGGGGAAGGGTGGAGAGGGGAAGGGGGAAGAGGGGAGAGGGGGAGAGAGGAGAAAAGGAGGGGAGGAGAGAGGAGGAGGAGGAGAAGGAGGAGGAGGAGGAAAGGAAGAAGAAGAAAAGGAGAAAGGAGAAAATGAGAAAAAGGAGAAAGGAGAAAAAAGGAGAAAGGAAGAGGAGGAGGAGAAGAAGAAGGAGAAGGAGGAGGAGGAGGGGAGGAGGAGGAAAAGAAGAAACAACAGTTGTGCTAAAAAGTTATGTGCTGCCCATTCGCTGCACAAACTGCACCCAGTGCTTGCCAAAGGACAAGGCCATTAAGAAGTTCATTATTTAGAACATAGAAGAGGCCAACGCCATCAGGGACATTTCTGAAGTGAGCTTCTTCGATGCTTACTGGGAAGCTGTATGCCAAGCTGCATTATTGTGTGAGCTGTGGCATTCACAGCAAGGGAGTCAGAACTGATCTTGTGAAGCTGGGAAAGACTGCCATCACCCCCCGTCATGATTTATACTTGCTGGTGCTGCCCCACGACCTCCACCAGAGCCCATGTAAAGACCTGATTTCATGAAGACAAGAGAAAACCATCTTCCAGGAAAATAAAATAAAATGGAAATTTTACTTAAAAAAAACAAACAAACCCAACAACAGATTATTTTATGGCCCATAATCAAAACCCAACCATACTTAAACAAGAAGTGGACAACATTCATTTGTAACAAACAGTTTTCACCACAGCAGAACGACCATCATCTTATTCCCTCTTGGAAGCCCTTTCTCAAGGATTCCCTTAATCAGGGACTGGGCGCAAAGACTTAGAGTCCATATGAAAACTTCATCATCATTCCTCCTTTTCTGCTTCTTTTCCCTCAAAATTTCCTTATCTTACCCTTCTATTTACTAAGTACTAACCATCTGTTAATTTACATAGGTCTGGAACTTTTAAGAGACAATCTTCTATCTGCAGAACCAGAAAGCAAGCATTGTCACTCTGAGAAGCTGCACTTAGAAATGAGATGAGGGGAATCAGACTGGCAAGGATACTCTTGGATACCACGCAGGATTAGGAGGTATTCTTTTCACTTGGAATCAAAGTTATCTGCTGAAATTCCCCCTAAATATTCCAGAGTTTTCTGACTTTATGATCCTCTTTGGTACTATTAGCAGGCTTTAAATGAGTACTTTTAACAAGTTTATAGAACTGAACTTGGATTCAAAGAATGAGAGTAGATATAGCAGGATAATATTTAGCTCAGAAAAACAGAAGCTTCTGTACTTAAATTCTTATTAAAATGATTTAGAGAAGCATGTGAACAGCTATCCAATGAGGTACATTGATGAGGGTCTTAGCTATGACCCAATAGGATTCATTTGTGTGCTTTGGTGTTAACAAATTCTACTACAAACTTAAGATGTAGCCAAGTGCCTATTCTAGAATGAAGACAGTGGTAAAATCATTCTACTCACCAATAGGCAGTATATGCAGTAATTTGTGGACACTTACAAATTCAAGAGATATGACATCTATCACCCCATCATTTGCTAGGGTTGATTTGCATGATCTGGCTGAATAGGTAGGTAGGTGTTCCCTTCCTCCTCCTTCACAACTCCATATGGGTCCCTCCTGAAGCTGTGCACTCAGTGAAAGAGGATGACCTTCAGTGATTGAGAAGCAGTTCATAGTTCAAGTATATATAATTAGCTGTCTCCCCTGCTAGAACTGGAAACAAACTCACAAATTCAGTAACATGTACAGAAGTGAGTACCCTTGAAAATGCATGTCACTTCAGAAATAGTTGAAATGGTCAATTAGGAAAACATTCTTTTTTTTTGTAAAGCCAATTTTTAATTGACGGTCTGTGCATTTCATACAAAATTTCCCATCAAATCTAGACCCATGCCCCTTTGATGCCCCCCCACCCCACCACAGCTCATGCATTCTGACAAACATGTTTTTCATCTTTTTCTCAGTCTCTCTCAAAATTCTCGATGCAGAAGTTTACTGTTTCAGTCAGTTCTTTGACCCAGTCTTTCTGTTGTTGTTAATTCCTTCCAATATGCATCACTCCAAAATAGGCACATATGCATGCCACATCTATCATAGGTTTTAGCATCTTCAGCTTATGATTTTTTTCTTTATTAGACCGAAAGATGTCATGTTTGAAGGCTCCTCCTTGGCAAGCCCAAACAACCATCAGTTCTGCCCTTGTGCTCCATACTGGGGTTTTCCCTTCCCATGGTCACCAAATGAGGTCCAGTATGCACCATGTCCTATCTTGATTGCTGTACTGGTCTCCATGATACAGCCTGGGTAGTCCAACAATGACAGTCTACAGTCTAAAAAGACTGAAACCCCAGTAGTAGCTCAGTCCACAAGCTGGATGTCTCAGCAGTCCTCATCTGGCACTGAAGGTTTGGAGGATTCTTGGAGAGACATGAGCCTTCAGTCCATATTGGAAGATTGAAACCTGTGTCTCATGTCTTTGAAGGATGGCAAAAGAAGTGGCAGTCACAGGGCAGCTGCACTTGCCAGTAAGACAGGCAAAATAACTGTGCTTTTTTTTTTTTTTTTTTTTTTTTTTTTTTTTTTTTTTTATATTTCAATTTTTTTTTTTTAAGTACAATTTCTCAGGATTTACTATTTATTTATCTCTGGTTATACTTTCCTTTTGGATGTTTAAGGCCACCCAGTTAGCCCAGATTAACCAAGATTTTTGTTTTCTCAAGGTCACTTGAGGATCTGGTCCTCAAGAGTCAGAGGGAGCTCCTGGCTCCTTCTGGCCTTTCATGTACCAGTTCCATGCACTTGAGGACAAAGTCAGGTCTTGCTAGACCAGGCTTCCCTTTTTGAAGCATGAGCAGATTTTCCTCTTTATAGACTGGACACTGGCTGAAGTCCCATTAGTGGATCTTTAAGACCTCCCTGCACAGGAAGATTGGTAACTCACATTTGCAGGACGGTTCAAGAGAATGTCCCCATGCATAGTCCCCTGGGACTTAGTTGACCTCTGAGGGAAAGGAACAAAGTTATCCTTTAAGACCCTCGGACAAATTGGTATGGGGATTAAGTACGGTCGTTAAGCATCCAGAAAGGCTAAGTTACACCAATATGATACTTTTTTAATTTTTTTTAAATTTCTGTATGTGTATGAATGTACTGTCTGCATGCAGGTGTGTGCACCCGTGTCGTGCAATGCCACAGAGGTCAGAAGAGGGTGTTGGACTCCCCTGGAACTGGAGTTCTCCTGGAATTGGAGTTTCAGGCGGTTCTCGGCCGCCATGTGGGTGCTGGGGATTGAACCCAGGTCCTCTGTAACAGCGGTCGGCGTTCTTAACCACTAGGCCATCTCTCCAGCCCCCAATATGATACTTTTAACTACTGTATAATGTTTTAGAAAAGGCTTGGACAAAAGCTCAAGCAGCCTTGTATAAGAAATACTAAGAAGCACTCCCATAAAATAAATACTGTGGTTAGACATAATGTCATGACAATCTAGTTTTTTCCTCATTCTTTTGATCTTATATTACTCTAAAATATGCATACCTACCCTCCAACTATATACCAAAAATTCCTAATTCTGAAAATAAATGGTAGCTTAGTTCTAGAACCTGTTAAGGGATTCACAATATAAGAACACAGTTGTTTTCAGATCATGAGGAATATAACATTAACATTGCTCAGTTTGCCTTACAATTAGGTAATTGGCGCTAGCATCCGCAGATGAGGGACACCATTCATTGTTTTTCTGGGACTGTGTTACTTCACTTAACTAATTATTTTAAAAATGAGGCCTTGGGGGGCTGGAGAGATGGCTCAGAGGTTAAGAGCACTGACTGCTCTTGCAGAGGACCTGGGTTCAATTCCCAGCACCCACATGGTGGCTAAGAACCATCTTTAACTCCAGTTCCAGGGGAATCCGATGCCCTCTTCTGACCTCTGTGGCACTGCACAACATGGTTGCATCAACCTACATGCAGACAGTACACTCATACACATAAAAAATAATAAATAAAACTTTAAAAAGATATCTTTTAAAAAATGAGGCCTTCTGAAAACAATTATGCTCTTATATTGTGAATCCCTTAAAATATAATAAAAAATAAATTAAAAGATGAGGTCTTGGAAGGACAATCATTGTTTAAGGCATACATGAAGTAGGATATTGAGAATAGGTCAGTTAATATTGTTACTCGACCTAACTCTATTTACTTGTGGTTAGAAAGGGGACCGAATGAATCAGGTACAAGTTGTTGGGGCAGGGAAAAAGATGTATTTGTAATTCTAACATAATGAGAGTGCAGCACCTTCAAGGGGGAAACGTTCTTACCTCTTTTAATCCTAGGAAAGGAGAAATAAATGACTGGAGACTCTAAGGCACCACTGTAATGGTCTGAAATGGGATGTTGTGAAACCTGACTGTTGGCATACATATAAGTACAGAATTATGATGCTTCTGTGAACCTTGAAAATAAAAATATTTTTGCTGCCTTTGGCTTATCATCTTCAACTTAAGGAGTAAAAGAAGGAAGTTTTGCTGCACTTCTAACATGACTATATCCATAATTGAGTAGGTATCTAACCCAAAAGTTAAGGAAGCAAAGACACAGTTACGATGTGGAGAAAAAAATGGAAATCTTTTACCCTGTTTTAGTCACTATCACACATTTGCAGGCTCAAGTAAGGAATCAGTGCTCTCAGCAAAAGTGGCCTTCATGTTCCTGAAAAGTAACTTAAGCAACACATCAGAGGTGTTATCTACAGCAAAGCTAGTGGGAGACTAACAAGATACTATTCAGTAGTGTGACCTTCAAGTGTAGTGACTTTTATTTTTTAATTTAAAATATTTTATTTTTATTTTTATGTGTGATTGTATTGCCTGCATGTAAGTTCACCGATCCGTGCCATGCAACATCAGCAGAGGTGAGAAGAGGGGATTGGTTCCCCTAGAACTGGAGTTATGGATGGTTGTTAGTCACCATATAAGTGCTGGGAATTAAGCCCAGGTCTTCTGCAAGAGCAGCCAGTGCTCTTAACTGCTAAGCCATCTCTCCAGCACCCAAGTGTAGTGTATTTTAAAGTCAACTAAAAGCAAGTGGAGCTACAGGATTTATTTGGGGTTGCAACCACAAGCATCAAGAGGAGGCTATTAAGAATTTAGATTATTAATTTTAAAAGGGGAGGGGGTGGAGAGATGGCTCAGCAGTTAAGAGCACTGGTTTCTCTTGCAGAGGACTTATATTTGACTCCCAGTACCCACATGTCTATAGGCAAAGAACTGATTTACATAAAATAAAAATAAACAAATGCCCCCAAAATTAAAAGAAGAATTTAGATTATTGAGCCAGGCATAGCAGAACACACCTTTAATCCTAGCACTCAGTAGATAGAGGCAGACGGATCTCTGTGAAATTGAGGCCAGCCTGGGATGGTCTACATCAGGAATTCCATACCAGCTGGGGCTATGTAGTAAGACCCTGTCTTTTTTTTACAGTTCTTAGCCTCAGCCTTTAACGGCTTTGCTATCCCCACAGCCCAAGACCCTGTCTTATAAAAACAAAAATGAGAAGTTAGAGTATTGATAGTACTATGTCATACTACTATAATTACTCCCAGTGTATTATAGTTAATGCTTTCAGAACACTTTTTATGTACCAGACACAATGCCAGGATCCATATCTATATCCATCTATATCTATATCTATATGTATATCATTTATCTATATCTATATCTAAATGCTGACACATTTACTACTCTTATCAGTCTTGTAGGGTAGGTACTACTACTGTCTTTAAATTTGTAGATGAGGAAGTCAAGTCACAGAAAAGTTAAAATTGCCCATTGTATCTCACAGATGAGTCAGGGAAAGACCCAAACAAAAACTCTGCCAGTTTCAATGGCATCATGAGCAACTCTCAAGGTTAAAAGCATTTTTGTTATTTTATGCATTTTTATTCCATTCCAGAGGACAGAGTAGGAGCTGGTGTGTGAAAACAACTGGGAGTCAGATTTCAATTCAAAAGAATCATAGATAATCAATTAATGTATAAACACTGAATGTCTAAAATCTCAGTGGGTTATCTTCCCATGGACAGTGAGTTATTTATCAAATGATACTAGGAGAATAAGGACAGGCATGAAGAAGAAAATGAATTATATTTCTCTAGGTAAGAAACCACACAACAGAGAAATAAATCTTTGGTGAAAGTTTAAAGAAAACATAGGTATACTTCATTTTGAAAACATACAGCACAGAAAAATGGAAAAATCTAAACAATTTTGGACAAGATATAACAATAACTAGCTTCTACTTCAACATAAAGTAAATGAGATACTGGGGAAACACCAAAAAGAGTTTCATAGAATGGAATATTTTGCATATGAATTTCTACTAAGAAACATAATAAATGGCCTAGTTGGAAAAAGTAAATTTCAGAATCCTCACATATCTGACATATCTGAGGGCTGTGTTCCCTGAAAGTATAAAATGACAAGAGTTAGCTCTCTGGACAAAAGGGCATCTGCATTTGAAAGTAGCATTCATGCTTTTTGCATCGGTGGGATGTACACATGAGGGTGAAGATCATAAAACATTGAGAACCCAAAGCACATAGCATTTGAAATGACAGCTACATATGTATGCATGGTTTTAGTCCTTCAGTATGTGTCAAGAAAACTACACAGTCTCATATTAATGTCCTCTCTACTGCATCTGTCTTTGGGGTTTCAGCTGTCTTAAGACCAAAATATTTGTTGAGTTAATGAATTAATATATGTTTTCCAAGTGCAAGTACCAGAAGTAGCTATTAAAGATTTAGAGTTCATGCCGAGTGTGGTGGTGCACGCCTTTAAGCCCAGCACTCTGGAAGCAGAGGCAGAGGTGTATCTCTGTGAGTTCGAGGCCAGCCTGGTCTACATAGTGAGTTCCAGGACAGCTGGGGCCACAGGGAGACCCTGTCTCAAAAAGGACAAAAAAATTAGAGTTCAGCAAGGCGTGTTGGCATATGCTTTTGATCCCAGCATTTGGGAGGCAGAGGCAGGCAGATCTCTGTGAGTTCAAGGCCAACCTGATCTACATAGAAAGTTCCAAGCCAGCTGGGGGCTACAGGGAGACCCTGTCTCAAAAATGACTAAAAAATAATAATTTAGAGTTCTTGGACAATCTACTTCTCTTATTATGAGAGAGAAATGCAATGTCATGCTGTTAATGAAGAATTTTCCCACATCAGATAATAAAAAATGTTTTATGGACTATTTTGTAGGTATATGGACAAATGTTTATTTTGATTTGTGGAAAAACTATTGAGTCTTTAGAGTTGTATCCTTTATAGACTTAACTCTTTCTCAAAATATTTTATTTTTATGAGTGGATTGACAGCATGTCTGTAAGGGCGCTTGTGCCCTGCAATACCTGTGGGGGTCAGAAGACAGTGTCAGAGCCCCTGGAACTGGAGTTACTGATGGTTGTTAGCCACGTTGCAGATACTGGGAACAGAACTCAGGTCCTCTGCAAGAGTAGCCAGTGCTCTTAATCACCAAGCCATCTCTCCAGCCCTAGACTTAACTCTGTCCAGAGTTCTAAAACGGAAAAATTATTAATTTAGCCCAGTTTCTATTTGTGATATAATTAGGGAGATGCAAAAATCAAAGCAACAAAATAAGGCTGTCAAGAATGTCTATCACAAAATTGACAAGAAATGAAAATAAGATATGACGGGGATAGTTGTGGATTTAGAAGAAATATTTGCAATTGAGGGTATTTGTTTGCTTTTTAGTTTTTGAGACACCCTTGCTATATGGCTCTGTCTAGCCTGGAACTAGCTATGGAGAACAGGCTGCTCTCTAGTTTGTGGCAATTTTCCTACCTCCGTCCTCTGAGTATCAGGATTACAGGCATGTGTCCCTGTGACTGGCCTGAGCGTGTCATTTTGGTTTGTGATTATGAAAGGTGAAATTTCAGTACAGGATCCGAAGGACGGGGAAAACCTCTGGCCTCGGTAACTGAGGGAGAGTGGGAGGTAAGCTGTATACGTCAGAGAAGCAGCAGAGGAGCTACTAACCCCGCGGAACCAGCTGCTTGTCATCTCTGGTAACTAAGAAAAGGCAAACAGAAACAAAGAGGGGTGAGTGACAAGGACTGATGTGTCTGAGGTCAGGAAATTCTGGCTAATGCTAGCAAATGGTTGCCAAAGTGGTAACTAGGGAGCTGAGCTCGGCAGTGACGCACACCCCTCACGTGACCAGGAGCCTGTGTCTGCCCAAGTCCCTTTCGTCCTGGTCCTTTTTGCCTGTCCAGAAAAGGTCTTCTTATTACCCTGTGATCGAAAAGGAAGCAGAAGTAAGTTCCCTGTATCCTCTGAAATTGGGGGTTGCCAGAGCTGCCTTGTAACCCGTAGAATCAAACCCTGATGGCAGTAACCAGATCTTTCAGTAGGCTCCAGCTCCGCCTCTCGCCCACAATTTCGGTGTAGAAAATGGTGGTCTCGGGAGTAGGATGGGGGGCACAAAGGACGAAACTTGATGTGGAGTCTGTGGAGGGAGGTGAACCCCAAAGGGGCTCTCTTTGGGGCTGTGGCTGGTGCCCACTGAAGGGGGGTGCGTCACTGCGTCCATTCCCCTCCTCCCTATACCCGCCCCCTACTCCTTGTCTGGCTAGTCTGTAGAGGTCTCACTCAGGCGCCTGGAAGAGGAACCGACTAGGTGCACACAGACGGGAGAACTTGGGAAAGTGTGGGGAGTGAGACAGGATTAGGATGTGAGAGTAAATAGCTAAAGGGATGAGATCGCGGACTCCTCTGCTCCGCCCCTGTCACTGAGGGAGAGGCCAGTGGCAAGGCTTGCTGGGAAAAATGGTGGTCTACAGGAAGTGGGGGGAGGGGAGCAGTCGCACCGCGGCAGGGCGGGAGAGCCGAGAGCCTCTGAGTAAGCCTAGGTTTAAAGATCCCTGCCCCATTCAGGAAAAAAAACAGGTATTGAAATGAGTGGTGGGAGTGCTGGTCCCGCCTACCAAGTCTCACATCTATTCTGCCTTTTCTTATCCCTTAAGAATAACCACTTGAAATACAGAATTCTCAACATGGAAAAATCATGCACAGAAAATGAAGAACAGCCACAGAGTACTCTAAAGGCCGATGAAGAGCAGCCTCCAGCGGAGCAGCTTCCTGAAAATCAGTGTTCAGAGGAGGATCAGTCCTCCTCCGAGGATCTGTCCTCTGAGGAGCAGTCTTCTGAGGAGGAGCTCTTTCCTGAGGAGCTTCTGCCAGAACTCCTGCCAGAGATGCTGTTGTCAGAGGATCGTTCTCCACAAGACTGCCTCACCCGGAAGAACCTGTTCGAGGGCCGCCTTCCCTTGGAGCAGCCCCCCTGTGGGGTGGGCGAACACAAACTGGAGGAGGGAAGTTTCAAAGAAAGGCTGGCCCGTTCTCGCCCTCAATTTAGAGGTGAAATACATGGCAAACGTTTAAACAATGAAGAAATGATACAGGCAGCTGATGAGTTGGAAGAGATGAAGAGAGTACGAAACAAACTGATGATAATGCATTGGAAGGCAAAACGAAGCCGTCCTTATCCTATTTAATGTGTTGCACTTTTCATTCTAGTTTGCCACGTAATAGCTGCCACCTGGGCCCTCTGTTTTCTTCTTATATGCCTTTTGCCTGATTGTAATTTTTGTGTAGCTTTGCTTTAGATGTTTGACATGTAACTGTTATAAAATCCTTTTTTTTTTAACCCTGTGAAATCCGACTCCCATCCCTTTGACTGGAAAGATGTTCATTATATATTGTGAAGTGAAAGGGGCAAAAGGTATATACATAGTATTCCATTTTGTAAAAGCAAAACACATATTTATATACTAATATGCAAAGAAAAGTAAATCTATATATGTAAAGGCTAATCCCGGCCATCTGTGTGGTAAGATACTAGGTGATTTTAACATTTTTTTTTTAAATTTTTTGCTTTATCTGAATTCTCATTTTTCATGAACACATTTCCAATTTATGTTGCACAAAAATAATATAATAAAAATGTAAAGCAATTCTAAAGAAAAGTTAATTAACTTACAAAGACAATGTGACCTTTAATAAATATTTGCTCAACCTCAATCCTATTCTTCTGAATCTCTGAAACAGAACTATAAATTAGGTATTTATTATTTGTTATCAGTAAGAATAATATTTTTCAAGTTAAATAGGGAGAAGATACACCTTACAGAGCTCCTCTGAAAGCAAGTAAGAAATCATTTGAGCTCCTTTTTTCCCCCCTTACATATAGGACTCACCCCCAACTACTATATATTCACTTCGAGCCCAGGAGAGAAAAAGGAGGTGTTACCTGTGCTCACCAAAAATCCCTGCGTGGTTCCAGGTGAGTGCTACATTCTACTCATGTTCTACTGCACTCTCCTATAATGCCTTACCTGCCAGGTATGGCTGCCCTTTCTTGGTCCTGCTGCTTGTACTGGCCACCATTGCTGCTGACATCCAGAGAGTGTAATGCCTCCTTAATTGCTCTGCAGTCCCTGGTGAGCCACAACTCGTCTCCTCCAAGAATGCAGAGAATGTCTCTTCTTCCTGCTTTAATATGCTTACCCAGGTGTACACACTAACAATGCTGTTTAGATTTGACAGCCATTCCAAAATGAACCCAACAGTAGAAGAGTTTTAAACATTAAAAATTTAAAAAGCATTAAAATTGTTTAAATACTTTATCAGATGGGGCTAGAAAAATGACTCAGCAGTTGAGAGCACTGGCTGTTCTTACAGAGGACCCAGGTTCAGTTCCCAGCATGCACATGGCAGCTAACAACTGTCCATAACTCCAGTTACAGGGGGATCTGACACCCACTTTTGACTTCTGTGGGCAATGAATGACACAAGTGAACTTACACACATGCAGGCAATACACTCACACATAAAATAATAAATATTTAAATGTAGAAACCTTGCTATATCCAACACCTATTAAATCTGATCTTTATAAATTAGAAAACTAAAATTGAAAAAATGCTGCAATATACAGTACAGTTCTAACTTTAATAAGAATAAACAATGATTTTAAAGTATCAATTTCATCAGAATTAAAATGTGGAAGGTTTCCTCAAGCACATTTAGAAGATTACCTTGTTAATTTATAACAAAATTTATGAATTTTCTGATACCAAAGCATGGTCTTAACCAAAGTAGAAAGTAAAGATATTTTCTATGACTGAGAGTATCAAACATCTTGCATTTGTCCTTTTCCATATGACCAAAATATATAAGAAACAGATTCCAAGTTCTTTGAAAATCATCTTACAAAACCATGGGAGCTCTTTATTTCTACAATACTTTAAAGTCGTAACAGCCTGATTGATGCAAATGTGGTTAGGATTCTCAGTGGAATGAGGCGAGGATCTGGAACTCAAATTCAGATTTTTCAAAAAGGTTAAGTCCACCCCTTGGCATCCAGAGGGGATCACTCAGACAGGATGTGGAGGAGTTTGCCAATGTCACCCTTCTCTGTGGGCTGGGTCTGTCCTTCAGCGCTCCAACTTCCAGCTGTCGCTAGGTCTTCTAAGGTTGGACAGACTTATGTGGAGAAGGCCAATTGTCCCCACTTTAGATCAGAAGATGCCGCCCTCCATTTCATTTTTCTTTTTGAGGGAATCATTTTGTAGGGGAGGAAAAATGCCCTAAATCTTTCTCACGAGAAACACTGCTTTGAATAGTCATTGAGTAAGAAGGTGCCCCACTGGGTCTGACCAGCTTTCTTGAGGTTGAAAGCAAAATGAGCTGAGTCTTCCTCAGAGTCCAATGAAGTAGCTTCCAAAATAATTTGCAAAAATGATCTTAGCCAATAGAGAAAACTTCACCCACCCCTGTCCCTCTCACCTTGTGCTGACTCTCAGAAGGGCCTGGGATGTGCCCTGGCCTGTCTTGGTGGTTTAGTATGGCTAGGCAAAGGGCATGCAGGTGTGGGTTCTCTTTCATTTTTCTCTTCTGTCATGTAAGGTCAGAATTGCTGTTTTCTCTTCTGCTTTCCTAGCAGGTAAGGACAAAGTAAGAAGACCCAAACCTGATGCTGGCACCTTGATTTTGGACCTTCCAGCCTCCAGATCTGTGAGATAATAAGTTTCTGTTATTTGTTAATTACTAATGTTTAGGTATTTTTTATAGCACTACAAAACTGTCAAAGATGAGCCCTCACTACCTTCTTGCCTACAAAGTAAGCTAGTATCTCACATCTGCTAACCAGGGTCCTCCTGTTCTTAAGATACGTAAGTGAAAAAAAAAAAAAAAAAAAGAAGCCGGCCTTGGTGGCACATGACTTTAATCCTAGCACTTGGGAGGCAGAGGCAGGTAGATCTCTGTGAGTTCAAGGTCAGCCTGGTTTACAGAGTGAATTCCAGGCCAGCTGAGGCTACAGGGAGACCCTGTCTCAAAAAAAACAAAAACAAAAAAAGACCAGAAAAAAATATATAAGTGCAAGAGCTGCCTTGGTGAGGAAGTACAGAAGAAAAGAGGCTCAGGGGCCTAGCAAATGACTATGAACAGGGGGCTGGAGAGATGACTCAATGGTTAAGAGCATTCTTGCTGAGGACCAGGGTTCAGTTCTCAGTACTCATATGGTGCTTCACAACCAATTGGAACTCCAATTCCAGGGCTTCCGATACTTTCTTCTGGCTTTGAGGACATTGCCCCCACATGGGGTACATACATACATGCAGACAGAATATGCATACACATAAAAATAATTAAAAATTGCTGTAAATGATTCCTACACATTTAGAACTATAAATATATGCAAATAAGATAATCCAGATAATTAAGGGGAAGATCTTGTATATTTTTGATGCAGAGTCTCACTATATAGTCATGGCTGGGCCTGGAACTCACTATGTAGAACAGGCTGGCCATGAACTCACAGAGATTCACCTGCATCTGCCTCCTGAGTGCTGAAATCAGAGGTGTGTGCCACCACACCCAGCCAGATCATCTGTATATTCTAATTCCGATTTGTTTGCAATACACTTTGTGTTCTCTCCATTATACAACATTCCTTTTCATTTAGATGGCAGTTTTCTAGGGTTCAGAAAGTAATTGATTTAAACTTGGTGGTTTCCTTTTTGTTTTGTGGGTTTTAACATGATTACCATGCTCCTGGTAATGTGTAATGATAGCCTTATGGATATGTGTCTGGAGTTTGGGGAATATATTAAATGAGCATAAGGATCACAACTGGTGGTATCTGGCACTGGTGTTGAACTAAACGAATGACAGAAAAATTGATTGTGTATCCTTCTAAGTCATTCTTTCTTCCTTTCTTTTCTTTCTCTTTTTGCAACAGTGTCTCACTCTATAGTCCAGGCAGTTCTGGTACTATGTAGCCTCCGGTGACTTCGAAATCAATATCCTCTTCCCTCAGCTTCCCAAGTGCTTATGAGTATGCCAGCATACTTGGCTTCTGTATCCTTTTCTTTAACCTCTTCCAAACAGCAGTGGGGTTCTATTGAGGGTGCTGATACATAACTTATGCTTAAACAGTGGATTTTTTGTTTACTCTTTATCAAAACTTTTTACCTATTTGGGGAAGTATCTAGAAAGGGAAGAGGCTAGAGCTATAGCTCAGTTGATGGCATGCTTGCCTGGTATGTATGAAGCCTTGGGTTTGATCCCTGGAACCACATAAATTGGATATTGTAGGGTGCACTTGTCATCTAAGCACTTGAGAGATGGAAGCAGGAAGATCAGAAATTCAAGGTGACACTAAGCTTCATAACAAGTTTGAGGCCATCCTGGACTCTATGAGACACTGTCAAGAAACAGAGCAGGAGGGAGGAAGGGGAGCCAGAGAAGGAAGGAAGGAAGGAAAAAATAATCATTTGTTAGTCAAGTCTAAAATTGCTGATTGCACATAGCTAACAGAGAGGAGGAAAACAAACTATGGGGTGGTGGAGCCCTGATATTTGGGAGAAGGGCTCAATATTGGCTCATACCAGATTCAAATGAGCATCAGGCTCTTCCAGGAGGTTAAGGTGACCTAAGAAGCAGCAAACAGGAGATTTTTTTCCCTTATATTGTCACATTTGGTGTATGTATGTGTATACGTGTGTATATGTGTTGTATGGATATGCTTAAAACAAATGGTTGTATATGTTTTCATTTTTTTTCTTTCAAGGCAGAAGCTATATATTTCTACTAGGAAATGACTAGAAATCCTGAGAAGTATAAGAAAATATAATTTGCATATTCTTTTGCACAGCAAAAACCATTCTTAATATTGATGTGCATGTAATTACATTGCATGTGTACAAATCTATTAATTTACTTTGTTATATGACATATAACTTTACATCTTTATGTTTTTTAAATATTTTATTACTTTTATTTTATGTGTGTGAGTGTTTTTCCTGGATCTATGTTGGTGCGCCCATGTCATGCAGTGCCCGAGGAGGTCAGAAGAAGAGGTTGTTGTATCCCCTGGAAGAGGAGTTACAGACAGTTGTTAGCCATTACATGAGTGCTGGGAATCAAACCTGGGTCCTCTACAAGAGCAGCCAGTGCTCTTAACCACTGACCCATCTCTCCAGAACCAAATTTATATGATTTAAATTCAATTTGTAGCTATATCTTATAAAGCATGGATTTTGTTTATTCCTTTCTTTTTTATTTATTATTATTTTTTTAAATTTTATTTATTTTTTGTATATGTATGAATGTACTGTCTGCATGTAGGTTTGTGCACCCGTGTTGTGCAATGCTGCGGAGATCAGAAGAGGGACTCGGATTCCCCTGGAACTGGAGTTCTCCCGGAATTGGAGTTACAGACGGTTCTTAGCCGCCATGTGGGTACTGGGGATCGAACCCGGGTCCTCTGCAAGAGCAGTCGGTACTCTTAATGGCTAGGCTATCTCTCCAGCCCCATCCTTTCTCTTTTTAAAAATTTGTATAGGTTTCATGACATTAATCTGTTTAGGCATACACCGGTTGGTGGAGATATCAATACGACATAGATGTCAGAGATCTATGACTGAAGATCACATGAATGAGCAGGGTCCTCCCAAAGCATAAGCTAAAGGAAAGAGGAACAACATTGCTCGGGCTTAAGGAAAACTAACTAACACTAACTAACTAACTAACAAAATGTTCAAGTGCCAACCTTGGGCCAGCTACTTTATATTTGTAATTGCCTTTTATTCTTACTACTCTTTGAGGAGCCATTATTTTCTTTGACAGGGAACATGAAATTCAGAAAGTTTAAGTGATTTACACAGGTTGCAAAGCCAGTCTAGTTCTCGTCAGATGTCCAAACCATTATGGCCTGCTTGCTCCTAAAATTTCACGTTTATTCTCTTATTACTGAATCTAATTTATTAATTTTCTTTATTTCTATATGTGTATGAATGTACTGTCTGCATGCAAGTCTGTGCACCCGTGTTGTGCAATGCCGCGGAGGTCAGAAGAGGGTGTCGGATTCCCCTAGAACTGGAGTTCTCCTGGAATTGGAGTTTCGGACAGTTCTCGGCCGCCATGTGGGTGCTGGGGATCGAACCCGGGTCCTCTGCAAGAGCGGTCGGCGCTCTTAATTGCTAGGCCATCTCTCCAGGCCCCATACTGAATCGAATTTAAATAACATAAAAGTTACTAACATTCCCCCATCCCTATGCTCCATCTTATGTAGTTTGAATTTTTTTGTTATAAGCATAATTTTACAATCAGAAAAAATAAAAATATCATTTTCAAATTATTAATAGTTTGACTTGTATTTGGGGAACTGACACATGAAAATTGTACAGGAGAGGTGGCTGGAGTGTTTGGTCAGTGGTTAGGAGCATGTACAAATACTGCTGTTGCAGATGAGCAGAGTTCAGCTCCCAGTGCGAATTTTGGGTGGCTCACAATCACCTTTAACTCCAGCTTCAAGATGTGACACCCTCTTCTGGCTTCTGCTGGTATCTACACTCATGTGAGCATACTCGTACACAGACATAGACAGAGAGAGAGAGAGAGAGAGAGAGAGAGAGAGAGAGAGAGAGAGAGAGAGAAACAACTAAAATAGGGCTGGGTATTGTGGTACACACCTTTAATCCCAGCTGGGAGGCAGAGGCAGGTGGATCTCTGTGAGTTCAAGGGTGGCATGGTCTACATAGAGTGTTCAGGGCAGTCAGGGCTACATAGTAGGACTTTGTTTCAAAAACAAAGGAAAAAACAAAAACAAAAACAGCATAAAGTAAATTCTTTAAGAAATTTTACAGGGTCTGGGACTGTAGTGCAGTGGTATAATAGTTTCCTAGCATTCACATGGCTTTTGGTGCAATCTCCCAATGCTATGAAAAAGTATACATATTTATAGAGTAGCACATGAAGTTTCAACACATGTGTACATTATATAATGTTCAAATTGGGGTAAACATCTGTCTCTTCAAACATTTGTTTGCCAGAAAAATATTCAAAATACTTTATTCTAGCTTTTTAAAAATATACAGTACAAAAAAAATAAAAATATACAGTACAATATACTGAGCTTACTGTGCAGTAGGACATGAAAATTTATTTATGCTAACTGTAACATGGCATTCATTGGCCAGCCATTCTCCATATCTTCCCTCCTCTATATTGTTCAAAAAATTTAAGGTTAAAAATATGCATAACAGCAGGTATGATGGTACATCCCTTTAATCCTAGTCCCAGGAGGCAGAGGCAGGAAGATCTCTATGATTTTTTTTTAATTAGTTTTTATTGATGCTTTGTGCATTTCATACATTTTTTCCAATTCAGTTCAGGCTTATTTCCCTTTCCCTCCCCCCCCCACCCCCACCCCATCCCAGATCATGCATTCTGCCATAATTGTCCTGTATCTTTCTCTCAGTTTTTTTTTTTTTCATTTTTAGCTATAAGTGATAATCCATGAGTACAAGCATCCTTCATGCAAAACCTATCTGCAGGCTGGTTGTGCCCCAAAACACCTAGCCCCACCATCCAGTGGGGGGGGGACAGGTTGTTTGTTCAATCAAGTTGATTCAATGGAGTTGGCCAGACACATTGGTGTGTTCACCATTCACCCCAACGCAGCCCTTATATTCTACCACGCCCCCTCTTCCGCAGGTTGTTTCCCTAGGCTTAGAAAAGGGGCACAGGGATGAGAGGTAAAACACGTCCACTCTCTCTGGAGCTGTTGACTTGGAGCTCTTGGTCAATTCTGGCTGTTTCCTTTCATGGGCTGACAGTTTGTCCAGGGAATAACCTTTTGATCTTGGCCTGGCGCGTTATGGCGTCTCCCTGCGACCCCGGTTCCCGCCCACAAGTCCAGCCGGGACCAGAGCAGAGGGAAACCGATCTCTATGATTTTGAAGCCAGCCTTGTCTACATAGTGAGTTCCATGCAAGCCAGAGCTACATAGTAGGACATTGTCTAAAATATGTGCATCACAAAGAATATTAAATGACTCATAAGAACAAAAAATGAAAATGTAGAAAAACATACATATTAGAGATATTTTTTAAAAAAACTGTACTTGCCCCCTGGAAAAATGTGCAAATAAGTTAATGCACATGAGAAAAGATACAAGTTTTATAGACATATATGCCACACGCATGGGACACATATATGCTCTTGTCATATACAAAGCATATTCATAAATGATTTTGTGCATGTATATGTATTATACATCCATAGGATCTAAATGACATTACATAATAGATTTCATTTCCCATATTTAATCCAATGAAACATTCCTTTTTTCATTCAACACTGTGTCCTGGAAATGTACATGTTGTTTCTAATTTTTTTTTTTTTATTTTTATTATTTCTTATGTGTAGAATGTACTGCCTGCATGCAAGTCTGTGCACCCGTGTCGTGCAACGCCGCGGAGGTCAGAAGAGGGTCTCAGATTCCCCTGGAGCTGGAGTTCTCCTGGAATTGGAGTTTCAGACGGCTCTCGGCCGCCATGTGGGTGCTGGGGATCGAACCCGGGTCCTCTGTAAGAGCAGTCGGTGCTCTTAACCGCTAGGCCATCTCTCCAGCCCCGTACATGTTGTTTTCTATGAATCTAGTTTATATGTAACTGATGCACAGATTGCATGCCACAGTAGTTATTCTTTGTTAACTTTTACTGAGTTTGTTGACAGTTTCAAACATGTATAAAGTGCATGCACTGTGATTTCTGTAATCCCACTCTAGTCTCCTTCCCACCTTTATTAATTTAACCACTTTCCTCACATCTCCTTTCAAACATCATTTTCCTTTTTTCATGCTTTTATTGATGTTTTGTGTATTTCAGACGTCATTTTTCAGTTCAATTTAGGCACATTCCCCTTTCCCTTCCCCCCACCCTTCATTTTCCTTTTTCATTGTGTTTAACCAGGATCATCTGTATGACCATAGGTCTGAAACTATCCAGTGGAGCCACATGGGTTTCTCAGTGGGTAAACAACTGAAAACAATGTCTGCTACTCTCCCAGAATTTATCAGTAGCCAATAGCTCATCAAGGAAATGTAGGGCCCCATAGGCTCCTCCTTTATCTGTGATCAGCTACTGATAAGGCTTTCATAGATCTACTGAATACAGCCACAGCTATTATGAAGTCATGGCTGCGTTGATGATGCCATGCCCAGAAGACAGCATTTCATAGCCTGCCTCCCTATCTTCTAGCTCTTTTTAAAGTATTTTTAAGATTTTGCGTGCGTGTGTGTGTGTGTGTGTGTGTGTGTGTGTGTGTGGAGGTGCCCACAGAGGTGAGAAGAAAACAATGAATTTCCTGAAACTAGAGTTACAGGCAGTAGTGAGCCAGCCAACATGGGTTCTGGGAACAGAATTCATTTCCTCTGGAAGAGCAACAAGTGCACGGAGCAATCTCTCCATCCTTCTAATCTTCCAGTCTTTCTGCTCTCTTTTCCTCAGTGATCACTAAGCATTAGAGGATGTGGTACATATGTACTTTTTAGGACTGAGCACCTTGAAAAGCCATGTGTCTCCACAATCACTTCTATTCACACAATAGGCATGCTTGATTATTCCTCATTCTGTATATGTACATTTCTTTAGGATCATTGACTAGAAGTGGAAAAATTGAGTAAAAAAGTACATTTATGGTACAGTGCCTAACTGACCTCTGTAATGGACATCTGTCATCCAAATTATTGCTAGACATTGACTGGTGTGGTTCAGTGGTGCCTTTGGGGCAAAACCTCCATTCTTTTCTCAGACTCCTGCTTCTGACTGGCAGGTCTTCTCCTATTGTGTTCAGCAAAATCCCAATCAATCACTCCCAGAGGATGTTCCTGATAATTGCTAAAGCAATCTGAGATATGTTTTTTTTTCCTGGTGCTCCTAAGTTATGAAGTAATTTATACTTTATTATTATCATCATTATTATTTTATGTTAATACTATTTTAATCATCTACTTCCTCTGCAAATCAATAAACTTCTCAAAGACCCTTTATCTTGTTCGTCAGTATATCAAGATAAATAATTGTTAAATATAAACTTTAACACACATAGCCAAGAAGCTGATGCTGTATCTCCTACTCCAACATCCAACATCAGTTGACCATGCCTCAAACTGAGGTTGAATATTCTAGGTCCTTTACAGAGTCCTTGAGGGGAAGAATAGCTGCAGAATGTGCTAGAGCCCAGTGATAAAGGCCAGAATAGAGGAAAGACTTTCATTTGGGCTTATGTGGATTCCAGGAAAACTAGCAGCAGCCAGTCTGGAGGATAGATGTCTCTACATAGATCAAATGATATTCCTGTTATCTCACAAAAGGCTGTGTCATCTCACCAAATGATAGAAGCCAACTGGTAAGGATCCATGGTGGTGGTAGAGAAAAAGACTTTATTTTATATTTTTATGTTTACTGTGTGTATATTCATGTTTTGCCCACATGCATATGTGTACCACATATATGTAGTGTCTGAGGAAGCTGGAAGTAAAGGAGTGTTAGCCACCATGTGGGGGCTGGGAACTGAACCCAGGTTCTCTGCAACAGCAGCAAGTGCTCTGAGCCATCTCTCCAGTCTGGAAAATGCTTTATTACAATGAGCTAGCTGACCGGATATGGCTGCATGATCATCCCACCTGTGCCAACAACTGCAACTGAAGACCTTATATAGGAATTTTTCAGGGAATGGAATTTTGGCCATAGCTGAATCGGTGCCTGGATACTCATTTATCATGTAGTGGTCCATTTCTGAAGTACATTCTGATATTATCTGAAGGTCACCAAATGTTCTGGGTCCTCTGAAATCTGAAGGATGAAAACTAATAGGATAACTAATGACCAATGCTTCTCATGTCCTTTGCTCTAGAATTCTTGATTCTAGCAGATAATACTTTAATTATTTACGTACAGCTTTTCTTTAGAATTTCAAATGTTTGGCAGACATAAAAGAAACAAGAGAAGTTTGCAAAGGACAATTTTTAGCGGTCAAGTTAACCCAGTAGACTGCTTCATTCCCAAGAGAAACCTCTCTTCAGGGTGGTACCAGTGTGGAGTCTCAACATCCTAGAAGTGGAAAGGACCTCATTCTTGCTTCTACTACTGCCTCGTCTATATTTTATGAAGAAGGGGAGCATAAATAGAGGCAAAGAGAGAGGTTGGAGCTTCCCATGTACATCTTCAGAACCTCCAATGAAAAAATGATAACATGAATCCTGCCCAACCCCCAGCCTATTACTGGCTCCCTTCAGTCAAGACATGGACCACCTTCCCTGTCCCTACGTGTTTCCAAAAGCTCAAGTTGCTAGCCCACCTCTCTGCAGGGCCTTGTCTTTGTTTCTCTGAGCACATGCATGGTGTCTGCATGGGTGTACATGTGTATGTGTGTGTATGTATGCATGTATCTAGATCCTTGAATTTTTCACTGGACACATTCCTTGAGGCAAGGCTGGGGGAGGAATATGGGCAAGCCTAAGGCTGGACAGGACCTGTAGCAGTCAAAATCATCTGCCAGTCTGAGAGCAGGAACTGCCATTATAATGTGCTTTAGAGAAAAATTCAGAGGCGTCAGCAGTAGAACACTCTGGGCTATGAAGAGCACAGGCAGTCAGGTCTCATCAAATGAAATCTATAGGTCACACAGAGTGAGGGCAGGTTCCATTCCTGACACTGTAACAGGAACCCCTGGACCAGAAACCCACCCTGAGCTCCCTTAAATCTCTCATAGATAGCCCTGGGCCTGGGCCTGGAGACTGTTGCCATGGCAGCAGTTATCCAGGGCTGACAGCCTCCCTTCTTTCTGCATGGCTGCCCTGCCTGTCTTCTGATTCCTTCATTTCCTGCTTCCAGAAAAGACCTGTTTAGCCCACTCTGGCTAATCAGAGTGAGAACGTGACTTGGGCTTACTTATTTGGGAGCAGCTTTTAGCAAAACAGTCTAGTACTGTTGTAGAAAAAAAGGTAGAAGGTAAAATGCAGGGAGTAATGCCTTCCTTAATTTTTAAATGAACTAGTCATCCAGCCTAGAAGGAATAGCTGGTAGTCTACACACATGAGTTTTCATGCTAACCTCTTTTGGATTCTCTACATAAACTTAGCAATTTATTTAAGCTTTGTTTCTCTTTTTGGTAAATGAGGCTAGAAGTAGATGTTAAATATAATGTCCTTTGTGTAGGATGTATTGGTACTCCTTCCTAAAATAAAATGGAATTGTGCCCTTACAGTATATCCAAATACATATTTATAAATGTTCAACATCTTGTCTGAATTTAGGAATGTGTCTGAATGACAATTTAGACTGGGTTCAAATTACTGTTGGACTTATTAACATTATGCAACAAAAATGCAAATAAAAAAGTCTTCATGTGTCTTATATGTCACTACGATGAGGCTCTGTAATTTCAGTCTCTATGTAACATGAAATGTTCACCAGGTCTGAGGAGGGAGAATTATAAATAAGTCTTCCTGTTTTTCTGAGCTAGAGACTGAACCAGGGCTTAAGTTTATTGCTTTTTAAACTCTTGAAACATTTCGGGTCTCAAAAAAAACTTGGGTATAAGCTACAAGGAAACACATCTGCTACTTATTAAGTCATTTCACAATTGCCTAAGGTACAGGTTCTTGGCCTAAAGACAGAACTTGAAATATGTACCCTTTTCTGTGTTGTTCCTACAGGGAAGTTTTCAATGCGTGCCAGCTTAGGGACTTTTTGTAACAAAATTGGCCATAATCTACTTCAGTGGGAAGATAAATTTTTTCACCAATGTTCAGTCAGGCAGAATAAATGTCTTAGGACTTTTTGGAATGACTAGAAAGGAATGGAGGCACTTATAGCTAAGGATGCATGACAGGGAATGAGAGATGAGATCAAAGGTGTTCCAACTCAAGATCTGTATGTACCCCCACAACGATGAAACCAGACACACTCATAAAGTAATGGCTCCACAGTGTTCTTCAAAAGCCTTTTTTTTCACTAGCCTGACCTAGGCTATCTGCATCCTCCAAAAGTATGTCTGTGTTATCATAGAACAGCTACTAATGGTGCTCTGTGTGTGTGGTCTATTTTAATGCTTCTGAAATCTCCCCAAAAGAAAATAATTTGTGTCATGTTTACCTTTATCATGCCAGGCTTAGGGGAATTATTTATTCTAGAGGCAAGGATACAGACAGGACGTGGAAAAAGTACGTTTGGGACACACTGATAGGGTGGTCTCTTTAGGGTGGAGCAGAGGAAAATGGGCGACAAATCTTAGAATATATGATTCAAGCTGGATCCTGAAGCTTTGAGAATAGGAAATTGAAATCAGAAAATAACGTAGATTTAGTCATTTACCTGCTTGTTTGAAACATTTCTTAGCAATTCCAGCCTCCGCTGGACAATATCCTCTTCAAATTTCTGTTGACCTGGCAAGAATCTGTGTTTTATTGATGAAGAGGGAGGATGTGGGTAGCCACTATGCCCACATAAAGCACCTATCTCCACAAGATCACACGGCAAGCATTCAATAATGGTGAGGCTCTCAGAAGTCTCTGGTAGATATGTACTGTTTCTTTGAAGTTGGTCTTTGAGTGACTATCAGACTGACATACTCCAGTGTGTTGTTAAGAAATCATTATGACTGCATTTTATTGAATAGCAAAATATGAAGATCTGTCATCCCTATCCCAGTGTTGGAGTACTTGCCTAGCATGCACAAGGGCCTGAGTTCTACCCATAGCACTGCAAAACAAAACAAGAATAGTACTGGTCAATTCATCATGTAACTTCTGTTAGAACTGTAAGCAATAACTAATCCACAATTATGGAGGTACAGGGTTTGGGAGTTCATTAGCAGTTACATAGAAGTGGTAAAAAGCTGAATGGCTAGGAGGTAATGGAGAGGTAAAAATACCTTCAATCTAATGAAACTTAGCTTCAAGAGCCTTTGATTTGTACAAGAAATACGATGTTGACTTCACAAACCTCTAGAAATAGTTGAGAAAGGGAAAATATGAGATGCTATCTAATGGAGTCAACTTACATATTTCCTTCCTGTTGATATTAGATGGAACCCATGACTATAATGAAGTGTCACATCCATGGTTATATTACTTAGCAGGAAAGGAAAGATTTTACAGATATAATCAACGTTCCAAATCAAGTTAAAAGGGTAACTACTGTGTGATCTTGACAAAATCATGTCATCTTTTAAAGGCTCTAGCCCTTCCTTAAGTCAGGAGTTTAAAACATGAAGATTCAGCATGAGGGGGATTTTCCATGGCTGGCTTTGAAGTTTAAGGGGACTTAGTAAAGAATGTGAATGATGTCTAGGAGCTGAGAGTGATCCCTGGCATACAGCCAGAAGGAATTTAGTGCCTGTTTTATCCCACATGGAACAGAATTTTGCCATAGTCATGTAAGTTTTGAGAAAGGATTCTAAGCTTCATAAGCATCCTAGCACAGCAACTTTAACTTTATAACACCCTCAACAGAGAACTAAGTCACACCATACGTGGACTTCTCACGCATCCAACTATCAGCTAAATTAGTGGATGTTATTTTGAGTCTTTGAGTGTGGTATTTAGTTACAAAGCAGCAGAAAAATGGAGAGTGCATAACTATGTTTTATGTTTTTATAGTTTTTATGATCATGGTAGATGGCTAGAAAGAAAGGAGTATCTCAATTTTATCCACGTCAAACTCAGTCTGCCACAGTTATACACAATAGTGCTCACAATTCAAGACTGTCATTACTGTAACTTTCTTTTCTGTTGTTTTTAGTAAGACAGATGTGGACATATTAAGGTAAGAAGAAGTTGATTTGGAGTTATCTTTATATTTTTTTTTTTTTTTTTAAATTTTTATNGTATGTGTATCAATGTACTGTCTGCATGCAGGTTTGTGCACCCATGTCGTGCAACGCCGCGGAGGTCAGAAGAGGGTCTCGGATTCCCCTGGAACTGGAGTTCTCCTGGAATTGGAGTTTCAGACGGCTCTCAGCCGCCATGTGGGTGCTGGGGATCGAACCCGGGTCCTCTGTAAGAGCGGTCGGCGCTCTTAACCGCTAGGCCATCTCTCCAGCCCTGGAGTTATCTTTAGTTTAGGTTTAGTTAGTTAATTATTCATGTGTTTCTCAGTCCCCCTACATGTGTAATTAAGTAACTATGTAAGTTAACGTAATTACAGGGTAGTAAGTGAAAGCCCTAGAATTCAAACTAGGATTATCTGACTCTAATGCTACTGAGCCTAACTGCCAAATACTATTGGCTTTCTTAGGCTTAGTAAACAATAATGAGTCTTGGGGCTGGAGAGATGGCCTAGCAGTTAAGAGCGCTGACTGCTCTTGCAGAGGATCTGGGTTCGATCCCCAGCACTCACATGACTGCTGAGAACTGTCTTTAACTCCAATTCCAGGGGAATCCGATACCCTCTTCTGACCTCCGCAACATTGCATGACACGGGTGCACAAACATATATGCAGACAGTACATTCATACATATACAAAAATAAATAAAATAAAAAAAATAATGAGTCTTATGCCACAATTGAAAAGCTTGATGGTCTATCTTCCTTTTGATGAACTTGCAACATTTGATAGTAGTACCCATTTTCCTACCTTATTCTAAGATTTTTAGTGTTAGTGACCACTACTGCCAATAAGTCCCATATTATTTATAAAAAATGTAATATTTCTCATACTTTACTCCATCTACAACTGTGGCTTTTCCCAGTCACATCTACATGGGCTTATATTTATTTATTTCTTGGTGATTTATCATGAAATATTGACACTCACCAGGATATCACAGAAATAAAAACCTGGATTACATGTATTAAGAATATTTAGGAGCTAGGTGTGGTGGCACACGTCTTTAATCCCAGCACTCAGGAGGCAGAGGCGGGCGGATCTCTGTGAGTTCAAGGCCAGCCTGGTCTACAGAGAGAGCTTCAGGCCACCTGGGATTAAAGGGAGACCCTGTCTCAAAAAAATACCAAAAAAGAGAATTTAGGATTTATGAATGGGAGAATAGCTTAATGGTAAAGTATTCGCTTAGCAAACACACAGCTTTGTGTTGTATCTCCAGGAAAATGTACACACACACACACACACACACAGACACACACACACAGACACACACACACACACACACACACACACACACACACACACCTGCACATTTAGGATCAGAATCTGCACAAGAAAATTTGAAATGCTCTGAAATCTTAAACATATTTTTTAAAACTTGATACTTTTAGAAAATAAAAGAGTACAGAGTGCGTGTCCTTGGATAGGACTCATATATTAAACCTCACCCACCCACAGCTCAGGGACCTTTAAGGAAGATGGGCAGAAAAATTGTAAGAGCCAAGGTCAGTCCATGGATGTAGAGAAACAGAAGCTTTCAGGCCACTGGAAGCATATTCATGTGAATTTGAGGCAATGATGGCATTGGGCATAAGATCCATGCCAACTCAATCAGAGAAGGGCCCAGAATGGAATGAAGGAAATTGCTTGTGGGCTACCCGTACCCTAGGAATTGTATGAGACTGATTGCTAATAGGTGAAGGAGAGTAGACCTTCCTTAAAGATATCTAGGTTGGTTGACCGGACTCTAGTGGATGAACTTGCACCAAAGGACATCTGGACCTAACATGTATGGTGGAATACATGAGGTCTGGTGGGGAGGTGTGGGGGTATGGATAGGGGAGGGGAGTCTAAACTTGATTAAGAACTGTTGTATGAAATGTACAAAGCTCAATAAAACTTTTTTAGAAATTCGATAGAAAGTGAGAGCAGTTTTGTCAAATTTGGCAATAATAAAATTTGAAAATAGTAAAATAATAATATACTTATCAACAATGATGAGATATAAAGACAAAAGTTTTAAAATTCAATAACAAACAATTGACAAGGGAAGATGGAATTATCTTTTAATTTTTTTTTAGAAAGAGTGATATTACCAAAATAGCATATCAAGAGAGGATCTAAGTATTTTAAGTCAAAAGTTCTAGGGGAAGAAATATTTATAGAGGTGTGCCAAGCAGCTAGTTAAAAAAAATATATTTTTCTTGGAAATTATGTTTTATATGTGTTTTTTTAGATATTTTATTTGTGTAATTTGTCATTATAAATAAATGTTAACATGCATATCTAGCTGTCTGAATTGTCTATATCTTTTAGTTTTCTATCACCTTAACCATTTACTCACTCTGACATCCCTTACTCATATCTTTTAAATATTTCTTCACTTAAAGAGGGCTCTTTTTTTTTTTGTCTTTTTGAGATAGGGTCTCCCTGTAGCCCCGGCTGTCCTGGAACTCACTCTGTAGACCAGGCTGGCCTTGAACTCCCAAGTGCTAGGTTTAAAGGCGTTCACCACCATGCCCAGCAAAAGAGGGCTCTTTAAATTATAAATTTCAAATGCCTTAACCTGGACTTCTCTCTGTAGTGGTAAGTAGTAGTGGCCTTTTGGTAGAAGGGGTTAATAAAACAAGGAAATATAGAGCATAAAACTAGGAAACAGAGGCATTTCAGAGGTTAAATTAATATAAATATTGAAGTCCAAGACATTGTAGTATGAATAAGAATTCCTGAAAAGAAGCTGTGACCACAGAGGCTGGATACTAGTTGTTTTTTTATTGTTGCCTGACACAAACTAAAGGCTAGGAAGAGGGAACCTCAGTAGAGGAATTTCTCCTTCCCATCAGATTGGCCTATGTGCATGCCTATGGGAAACTGTCTTGCCTGATGATTTATGTAGGAGGGCCCTGCCCACTGTTGGCAGCACTAACCCTAGGCAGGTGGGTTAGAAAGCTAACAGAGAGCAAGAGAGGAAGGAAACAGTAAGCAGTACTCCACCATTGTTTCTGTTCCAGGTTCTTGCCTTGAATTTATTTTTGCTCTTGTTTCCGTTGGTGATGGATTATAATCTGGAAGTGTAAACCAAATAAACATTTTCTTCCATAAGTTGCTTTTGGTCAGAATGTTTTATCACTGCAACAGAAAAACAAACTAAAGCAGACTAATTGACTGATTAGAATTTCAATGGTGAGGAGAGGTTGGAATGCTCAAGTCCTGAGCCAAATTATCCTGAGTTATCTTTAGCCCTCTCAATAGACATTTATTGCCTTCCTCTATATATGAGTTAACATAGGAAAACCCTTTGGAATGTACAAACAGACCCTAGTTTCCACCAACCAAAAGCTAAGATTGCAAACATTCTCTGAGGGCAGTAGCTGAGATTTCCATGCTTTTCTAGAACTCGCCTACCTGATGTAGCCACCAATGTATTTTGAAATCTCTTAATTTATGATTTTATTTGTTCTGTTACTGTAAAACTTCATGGAATTGTTGCCATGTTGCAACACGATATTTGGGGCAACATGACTCTGTTGTTGGGACCATGCTCACTCACATTTGGCTTCAGAATAAACCATCTCTTTTGTTCTTTTGAGGTTAGAGCTGTTCCTTTTATTGACAGTAACAAACTTTGAAAGTCTGAAAATCTGAGTTGTTTCTGGACTGTGGCATTATGTGTCACAATAGCTGACTTCATGGAAAAGCCTCTCGCATACATAAGGGGGCCCTTAGGGAGGCTCCAGCTGCTCTGTACATTTCAAACTTCCAGAATAGTGGAGGCTTAGAGGATCTATATTTGTATTATCACTGAGCAGAAAAAACAGGTGGCTGAGTTATTTGCTTACCCACATGAACTGTTTTATCCACCTCTTGCTTCTCAAATGAAAAAAAAAAAATAAAAGCTCTTTTCTATTTTCTAGTGACAAACAGGATCTAGGCTGATAATAACAGTAAAGGGAATTACAGTAACCATAAAGAACAAAATGGACAAATACTGAAAAGAAGCAGCAACAATCTTCCACTTTCTATCTCAGCAATATTTCCTGAGGCTTGTCTTTTTAGTATCTGGATAGGACTGCTAGGAAAGTTGTAGATGTCAGGGTTTGGGGGGTGGGAAGGTGGAGAGTCTTAAGGAATAGAGAGAAAAAAGGAGATGTGTCTATTTGGATCCTCTTTGATAATTGGAAAAGAAAGGGAATGGAAATTCTAGAAGATAATATACTTTTAGTGTGTCCAGAAGAAACAGAAAGGATTAGAAAGTGGGAGGTAGGGAGAGGCAACTGCGTTCTTGCTGATGTTCTGTTGGGTTAATGGAGAACTTAAGCCTACTAGTAATAGATATCAAATTTAAGTCACTATGTAGTGTGGTCTGCTTTTCCACCTGAGCCTCACCTCTTTATTATCTTGGTAGCAGGTGGTGTGCTTCTGTCTACTAGACAGAAAAGAGTATTGCCTGCTATGGATCTGAAGAGGTCTGAATGAGCAGATGATAGGTTAAAGCCAGGTGAAGGCTAGGATGAAGACCACAGAGGGTCCAGGACTGCATTTCGTAAATCACTTACCTGCCATATTTCAGAGCAAAATTTGTAAAAAATAAAATAATGACAGTTGGAGCAGGTATTTGAGGAAGGGATAACAGTCAGGTTTTTATTAATATTTATTATTTTTTATGTGTATGAGTGTACTGTCTGCATGTAGGTAGGTGCACCCGTGTCGTGCAATGCCGCGGAGGTCAGAAGAGGGCGTCGGATTCCCCTGGAACTGGAGTTAAAGATGGTTCTCAGCCGCCATGTGGATGCTGGGGATCAAACCCGGGTCCTCCAGAAGAGCAGTCGGTGCTCTTAACCGCTGAGCCATCTCTCCAGCCCCTCCAGTCAGGTTTAAGTACCAGCTAGCTCTTTATTGCACAGAAAGCAGGTTGGCTTCTGATGGAGAAAAAGAGGAAGAGAAAATGGCCTGGCTCCCTGGAAACTGGGGTGAGAATGGGAACCACTTGAAAAAACTTTGGAATGGAAAAAGTGGGAAAATAGATGCTGCTGCCAGCCATGTACTGCAGTTCCCAAAGCACAGCTGTGTCCTCTGTCCATTTTGATTCAGAAAATGGTAAGTAAGGAGGACTGCTGGGGAGGTGAGCTGAAGCCAGCGTGGGTGCAAGCTTCCTTTTACCGCAGATGTTGGCATGTTCAACACAAGATGAAGAAAGAGGTAGGCACACTGAATCTGTGTAGGTGGATATGAGAGCTGCTGGTGCTTGTAGCTCCAGGGTGGGGGCGGGGATGTCTTAGCTGATCTTTTCCTAGACTGCATTCCCTACAGTTCTGTGCTGCGTCCTATTTCCTTCTAGGGGTAAAAAACAGTGGCTTAGAGCAAAGGATTATTTCTAGCTCCCAATAAATGCCCAGCATGTGTTAGTGAAGGTCAGGGGTCAATGAGCTCTGCTCTCCATGGTTTCTTCCGGACTCAGGAAAACACAGGTTCACAACCTGGATCCTTTTGCATCACTGTAGCAGGGTAGACAGTCATGAAAATCTCTCACAGTAGTCTGGAGATGGCTGATTACTATTGTTCACAGCAGATTAGCTAAAACTGAACAAGTGCCTTCACTTAACACTGAGGAGTAGGAGGCAAGCAAATAGAAAATATAATTTTCTGTGTAGAGGAGGTAGATTATAAAACAAGACAAAGAAAATAATAAAATATTCATAATAATTCAAGGGGAAATACTTTTCTAAAGCACTAATACAAAACAGATTCCTAAAGAAAAAGATGACAAATGTAATCTGAGAAAATTAAATCTGTATGAAACAAAGTAAAAATGTGTCCTTTCTCTCTCTCTCTCTCTCTCTCTCTCTCTCTCTCTCTCTCTCCCTCCCTCCCTCTCTCCCTCCCTCCTTCCCTCTCTCTCTTCTCATTTTGGGAGCTCTTCATATCTCTAGGCCTTTAAGGTTATGATGGCCTGATGGAGGCTGGTGGGGCTAGAATTCCTGGTAGAGTGGGATTCAGGTGGCAGGTTCATGAGAAAGGATAAATCTAGTCATTTGGCACTCTGAGAGGCACTCAGATGTGATATGGAGGGGCTTGCCAATGCCACACTCATCTGTGAGCTGGGTTTGCCTTTTGGTGCTCCAGCCTTCAGGAGGTACTAGGTCCTCCAGGTCTGATGGGAGTTCTCTTCTAGACAGACTTCCCTGGAGGAGGCAGACATACCCCCAGTACAGACTGGAGCCTATTGCCCTCCTCCCATTTCCCTTTCATTCTTGGGAATAAGTAGAGGAAGGAGAAAATCCTCAAACCTTCTTTACTACAATGGTTGCGACAATCTTTGGAGCAAGAAGGTATCTCATTGGTCTGACCAGCTCCCTTGGGGTTGAGGCAGAAGAAGCTGACTGTTCCTCTAGAGTCCAGTCAAGTAGCCTCCAGAATAACTGGATAAAATGAACTTAAGCCAGCAGACAACAACACCTAGTTCATTCCTCTTCCACCCACCTTGTTGTGACTCTCTGAAGGCCGTGGGATGTGCCCTGGCCTGTCTTGGTGATTCTGTGATGACTTATCTCTGTAACTGCTTGGTTTAGGGCATCTCATGGTTGAGTCAGCTTAGACCTAGGGGTACGAGAGGCCACAGGTAAAGGGAGCTTGCAAAGCCCTGTGATCCCACAACTTAGAAGATGACATTTCGGGGCTGGAGAGATGGCCTAGTGGTTAAGAGCGCCAACTGCTCTTACAGAGGACCCGGGTTCGATCCCCAGCACCCACATGGCGGCCGAGAACCGTCTGAGACTCCAATTCCAGGAGAACTCCAGCTCCAGGGGAATCCGAGACCCTCTTCTGACCTCCGCGGCATTGCACGACACGGGTGCACAGACCTGCATGCAGACAGTACATTCATACACATACAGAAATAAATGAAATAAAAAATTAAAAAAAAAAAAAAAGATGACATTTCTTGTTCAAACATTCTCACGTACTGCGAACAGCCCTTGACTTGAAAACCAAGGCAGTCAGTCTAAGAAATGGTGTTAGTTTTTTTTTTTTTTTAATTTATTTTTGTATGTGTATGAGTGTACTGTCTGCATGTAGGTTTGTGCACCCGTGTTGTGCAATGCCGCGGAGGTCAGAAGAGGGTCTCAGATTCCCCTGGAACTGGAGTTCTCCTAGAATTGGAGTTACAGACGGTTCTTAGCTGCCATGTGGGTGCTGGGGATCGAACCCGGGTCCTCTGCAAGAGCAGTCAGTGCTCTTAACTGCTAGGCTATCTCTCCAGCCCCGGTGTTAGGTTTTTTAAGGCATTGATAGTGGCAAGTCAGCAGCACTAAGAACCTGATACTAGACCCCTCATCATGTTCCTTCCAACACTGAAAAGTGGTATCTCAATCATATGTCCAAGCACTGACTAGCCTGGCCAAGTTCTTGTAGGAAAATTATCAGGACACAGAACCCAGTAAGAAAAAGCTAACCACGATCCTCCCATTCTTAGGTGATGGTGCATAGAGAGAAAGCCTCTATGATAAGGCATCATATAACCAGGCTCACACTGCTAGTGACATACTGAGGACTCAGTCAGCACAAAGTATGTACAGGATTGCAAGGAAGCAAGCACTGAAACTACTTTTATATTCATGACTCATAATAAAGTTATGAATCTCTAGATTGTTCCCAACACCATGACTGAGCACAGCTAGATTAAAAACTAGTCCTTTACTGCTTGATGCGGGTCTCTTTAATATTTGTTTATACTCTAATACCGTCCTGGTTCTTGTTAATACACTGTAGTCTGAAGCACTTTTTGCCTAAATTCTTATTCATTCCATCTTTTACAAGTGTGAGATATGTAACATAATCTGACAGCTTGCCTTTTCTTCTCCTGACTCTCCCTTTCTCTGTTATAAGCATTTTCCCATAAGCCTTTGGTATATGTTGAATCTTGTCTTGTCATGTGCTTCTAGGAGAGCCTGAAATGATATGGGGTCACGATACTTTCATAGATGGTCTCAAGTTTCATATTTCCCAGTTGCTTTATAAGCTTTCAGAGACAAGACAGAATAGTAGTCACAGAAATATACAGTAATGAGTCGAGTATCTATTAACTAGTTTTGAGTCCAAGGCCTGCCATCCTTAGCTATGTGTAACTGGCCTCTATGTTGCCATCTTTAGTGCTGACTATTGAATCCAGGGCCTCACCTATACTAAGCTTGTGCTCTGCCACTGAACCATACTCCTCACTTTGTTGTATTTCTGTAAAATGAATACAATTATACTACTATCATTTAGGCTTGCTGTGATATTTACATGAATTGCTATATGGACTTAATGTCAACACATGGTGTACAATGCTTATTTCTTATTTCCCATTTTCAATAGATGAAGTCAGAAAAGGAGATATGATCTGACAAGTTCCTAAGGCAACTGATGAGTGTGGTGCTGGAACTCTTGTAAATTTATGGAGCTCTAAGTATATATGATTTAATTTTTTTTTCAACCTGGAATCTAAACTAAGGTTCAGGGAAACACATGAAACAATTAAATACAATGATGATTGTGGCCTAGCTTTAAGTTCTCAAATGAAAATGATGTGATAATATTGTTCCCTTTTCTATAAATACACAACTAATTCTGGAATTAAAAAGCAGCACCAAAGATCATAACTAGGCATTCTCTTTCTTATCATATCTGCAAAAGCTCTTTATGATACCATATGTCAAAGGCTTGATTTAAAGAAAGGGAAGAAGCAAATTGGGAAGGAAACTAGGTTGAGTGCCCACCAAGGGCCAGGTGTAGTGATTGGTGTTTTATACTGGGTTGTCTAATTCTCATAAAAATCCCATAAGATGGACAGTATTAATTCCATTAAATGAAGAAGAAACAGAATTCAGAAAGGGTGAGTATATAGCTTAAGTGCTTACATGTAGTGCATTGTAGAGTTTGGATCCTATGCAGTTTTGCCATACTCCAAAGCCCATACTTTACCCTACTCCTTCTTTTAAATGTCTCTTAAACATTAGATGGTAACCATATAGGACTCGTTGGTTTAAATTTGCAGGACAATATGTCAAATTGGAAGTTTCCTCTTAAGTATCAAGATGTAACGATTATGAAATAAATTAAAACCAAGTTTTCAAACAATAATCAAGCTGCTCTAAAACACACAAGCAAGGCTAAAAAGGGCCAAGAACAGAACCATGAAGAGGGAATTTTATAAAGACATTTTCTATTTGCTTTTTTTTGGAGGGGTTGGGAAGAACGACATTGAAACTGAAATTGGGAAACAGTGGAGTGTGGTATGACTCTAAGCATGAGACATCTAATTGGTTAGAGAATGGAACTGCTATGATGGGGGAGCAAAGTGGAGGTGCCTGTACTGTATCTGCATTTCCAATTTGTTGCAATGAAAAAATATGCATGAGTTTTCTTTGGACCAAAACTGCCTTAGGAAGGAGAGCAAACTACTTAATATTGAAGCTATGGGTCCCAGGGGAAAAACTGTATGGAAAGCATAGCTGAATGGGGGATCCACAATAGAATGTTTTTTGTTGGTATGTGAATTTCACTTCAGTAGCTTCTAATGAGAGTCAGGTTTTAATATCGGCTAGATGCAACAAGAGTAAAGCAGTTTTACTATGGTACTGGTCAAGAATTTACAGCTCCTGTCTCGCTTACTCTTTCTTCACTCCAACCCCACAGGCCTGAAAGTCAAAATTAGTAAGCTGAAGAAGGAAGATCAGCAACGAAAGGAAACCTGGCACATCCCTTCCCTTGAAAGTGGAGCGTCATCTGAATTTGGTGCTAGCTGTTCTTATGTTTAAATCAAGTTCAGGAGGCCCTTTATTATTTAGTACTGGGCATTAGTACTAGCTGTTCCGAGAATGTTTAGCTCTAAATCAAGTGTGGGAGACCTTTTATTATTTGGTACTAGGCATTCTAATAATTTGAGACTCAGTTTGTGATTAAAAGTTAGTATACGGCGCTTTAGAGAATAGCACAGCCATGAACTTGACAAAAAAATTAAGTTTGAAGCCACATTATTTTACAAATTTAAAGTTGCATTTGCATCCCATCTCCTCAGGAGTTTTTGTCCCTGTATTGACTTCATTTGCTTGGAATGGTGTTTGTCACATGCCATGCTCCTGTGGATGAATACTAATAGTGCTTTTACTAATTTTGCGGCACCAGCTTCCTTTTGCCTAAGTTTGCCAGTTATACATATTTTCCATCTTATTGTTTGTGATGCTCAGGACTGAACCCAGGGGCCAGGCAAGCACCCTTTCACTGAGCTATACTTTCATGCTTTTATTTTGAACTCTTTTAATTTGAACTCTTCTAAGTACTTCAGATTTACCTTACAAAAACAGTGAAATGTGCTGGGTGTGGTGGATCTTTGTGAGTTCAAGGCCAGCCTGGTCTACAGAGTGAGTTCCAGGACAGCTGGGGCTACAGGGAGACCCTGTCTCGAAAAGACAAAAACAAAACAAAACAAAACAAAAGAAACAGTAAAATGTGTATCTGGTAAAATAATCCAATCTGGGGTTTTCTTTTAATGTGTGGGTTTAATTAACATAATTATTGTTAATATGTAATTCTGCCTTCACAGTTCTTTGCATTTTCTTTTACTGTGTATTTTCTTTGCCTTTTTTCACCCCCCCCCTTCCTATTGTTGGACCAACTGATGTTTCTTTGATATTTTGAAAATTTATTTTCAAATTAGCAAGGTAAATTTATTCAAAGTTAAGCAAATAGTATATATGAGAAAAGGATATACTGTCAAGATTGACAGCAGACCACATGAGTGAGGGGAGTCAAGGGCCTCAGGTTACAGCCTGGAGTCTTCTTTTATAATGTCTAAAAGAGGGAGGAGATGGTTAGTTATACATTCAATGTTTAATTTTAGCAATTATTGAAAAATTTTCCAAATTCAATTCTATACTCTCTCTTGTACAGATTTTTACATTATAATTTGGATATATATATATATATATATATATATCACTTAAAATGGATGTTTCTATACGAAAGCAAATTATTAATCTGTGTCATAATATTAGTTCAGTTAATTATGCACTATAAATTGTACTATCTCATTTGATTCTAGGAAATTCTGAGCTAAATCTTACCTTGACAATTGACCAAAAATACAAAATACATATATAATGAAGATAAAGGGATTTTTGTGACAAAATCTTCCCATGTAGGCCAGACTGCCCTTGAAATTGAACTCATGAACATTCTGTGATAGCCTTCCAAGGGGATTGCACGCATGCATAATACCTGGATTTCTCCATTTATAATTGTATCTTTAAAGACCTCAGTCTGAGAACTACAGATGTTGGGAATACAGATCCTGTTCCTTTGGAGAAGAGAAAAAGGCAACAGAATGATCATTTTGAACATGAATTTTGTGCCAGAAATATGCCTTACACAAAGCAAACTTTAATGACTATCTTCTTTTTGAGGTGTTTTGAGTGTCATCTGAGTTATTGTACAGTGTGATTCACTATCAATCCACATACATTCTCCTGATTGGAAAACAAGATTATTTATGCTTCTGCTGCTGTTGATGACAATAATAAATAAAAATAATGACTAATTACTTAGACCTACCACATCAGCTAAGTGCTGAATGCCATCAGACTAAAACAGACGTTTGAAACTACCCCAGTTTTTTCAGTGTGGAGAACCCTTGGAACAATCAACAATGATGCTTTGCGCACCTGACCCAGTCATACCACTCTGGGTATTTATACCCACAAAATTCATCTTACTGCAGAGATACATGCACAGCCATGTTTATTGCAGCTCTCTTCACAATAGCAAAGAGCTGGAACCAACCCAAGTGCCCCTCTACTGACGAGTGGATAGAGAAAATGTGGTACATCTACACAATGGAGTTCTATGCAGCGGTAAAGAAAGATGACATCATGAACTTTGCAGGTAAATGGATGGAACTAGAAGACATCATGTTAAGTGAAGTAATACAGTCCCAGAAAAACAAAGAATGGTATCCCTCATCTCTGGATGCTAGTGTCAATTACCTAGTTGGAAGGCAAACTGAGCAATGTTAATGTTATATTCCTCATGATCTGAAAACAACTGTGCTCTTATATTGTGAATCCCTTAACAGGTTCTAGAATTAAGCTCCCATTTATTTTCATAGTTAGGAATTTTTGGTATATGGAGGGTATGTATGCATATTTTACAGTAATCTAAGATTAAAGGAATGAGGAAAAGGCTGGTTTGTCATGACGTTGTGTCTGACCACGGTATTTATTTTATGGGAGTGCTTCTTAGTATTTCTTGTGCAGGGCTGCCTGAGCTCTTGTCCAAGCCTTTTCTAAAATATTACACAGTAGTTAAAAGTATCAGGCTAGTGTAACTTAGCCTTTGTGGATGCTTAATGACCATACTTAATGCCCATACCAATTTGGCTGAGGGTCTTAAGGGATAATTTTGTTCCTTGCCCTCGGAGGTCGACTATGCTTGGGGGCATCTCTTGAAATGTTCTGCAAATGTGAGTCACCAGTCCAGTCGTCCTATGTAGGGAGGTCTTGTAGATCCACTAATGGGACTTCAGCCAGTGTCCAGCTTATAAAGAGGAGTCTGCTCATGCTTCAAAAAGGGAAGCCTGGTCTAGCAAGATCTGACTTTTTCCTCAAGTGGATGGAACTGGTGATTGAAAAGCCAAAAGAAGCAAGGGCCTCCCTCTCCCACCTCGAAAACCTGAGTGACCACTGAGACCCAGATCCTCAAGTGACCTTGAGAAAACAAAAACCTTGGTTAATCTGGGCTGTGTGGGCTTAAGCATCCAAAATGAAAGTATAAGCAGAAATAAATAGTAATTGTACTTTGGGTATAAAATTTGAGATCTTAGTAAAAAGACAACTTATCTCTAACTTCCATAGACAGCTGATCTTTACAGGGATTTCCTCAGGCTTTTGTGCCTAATAAGATAGGATAGTTTGTACGACTAGTGGAAATGGGGAAGTAACCAACAGCAAAGTAGTAGATGTCCTATCAGAATGCTAGGCATCTTGAGTTAGGGTCATATTTGTGTTTATTTGAAGATAATATATTTATTTATATTTTATGTGTATGAATATATTGCCTTCCATGTATATAAGTGCACCTATATTATACAATGCCCTCAGAGGACCGAAGAGGGGGTCAGATCCCTTGGAACTGGTGTTATACGTTGTTAGCCACCATGTGGGTACTGGGATTTGAACCTGGGTTTTCTGCAAGAGCAGCCAGTGCTCTTAAACACTGAGCTATGTCTCCGGCTCCCTATTTGGTTTTTAATATTTATTATTTTATGTGTAAGAGTGTATTGCTTGCATATATGTAAGTGGACCCATGTTGTGCAATGCCTACGGAGGCCAGAACAGGGAGTTGGATCCCCTGGAATTGGAGTTATAGACAGTTTTTAGCTGCCATGTGGGTGCAGGGATTTGAACCTGGGTTTGTCTCCAAGAGCAGCCAGTGCTCTTAACTGCTGAGCCATCTCTTGAGCCACAACCCCCCAATTTATATATTTTTAAAGCATTTATTTTAAATTATGTATATGCATGTTTGTTCATGTGAGAGTATGTGCACATGAGACCAGAATTTATGTCTAGGGTAAATATACTTTGCTTGTAATGCAGACTTAAAAAAAAAAAAACTAGTCTGTATCTCTGGTCTTATCTTCTTAGCCCTTTATTACTTGTAGGAAAAAAATGTTCAGGATATCAACTATTTTCCTTTTGTATACGTAATGTATACATGACTGTGCTATTCTTGTGCCATGTTGTCTCACAACTTGTTTCAACATGAAGTTGTTTTAGGGTAGCATTCTTTGGTTTCATTTATGAAATGTTAATCATTAATCCACATGGAATGTGGTTTTAAATCTTCTGCATCACACTTTTCATAGTAAAGTGTGATGCAAAAGATTTAAAATCACTCCCAGAAATACTTTCTCTGAATATCTTATTCCTTCACTGATTCAAATGTTTTCAACATATGAAATATACACATTCAGACATTTCTGCTGTTCCTCTATTTTGATGATCTTTCCCATTTTGACATTTCTATCCACTCGTTTAAAAATTCTTACATTATTTTTTGTATCAATTTGGGGACAAAAATACTTAAAATAATTTCATGTATACTGATACCACTTTTGCTAAGAAATGAGACCTTTATTAAAATGTCCATATTCTATGTGTATATGGTAAAGTAGTAACTGCTTAATTCAGGAATGTCAGATAAACTCAATCTGTACCTTACCTTCTGTATCCATTTTTGTCCCTGCTCTGTGTAATACCAGGCTTATCAATATAGACTATATCAAAGGTGTTACCTCTCTAGTTTCCAGTTTGCCAAAAGGCAATAGTAGGAGACATAAGTGAAGCAGTGAGGTTAGATACTTATCTTGGCTTCATTTTCCAGGATTCCTGTGTGCATCACAACTGCTCTGAGGCAGCCCTTTCCAGTCATCCCTGCCCTGCTCCCCATCACCTCCTTTACCTAGGGCACTAGCCCTACGGTAGGCTAAATTATACACACACCCCTTTCAAAGTGCCCTTAGAATTCAAAATGCAACTATATTTGAAAGTATGGTCTTTAGAGAAATAATTAAGTTTAGGTAAAATCACCATATTAGGCCTTAATCTAATCACTGGCTCCTTGTAAGAAATTTGGAAATAAATAATACAAGGAAGAGATGGTCAGGAACAAGCCAAGGAGAGAACTCAGAGAAGCCAACTCTGCCACCACCTTGACTTTTTATGCTCCAGAACTATGAGAGAATAAATTCCTGTTTAAATAAGTCTATAGCACGTTGCCAGTTCAAACTGATCAGTATGTACTATGATCCTACCCCCCTTCTGATAACTTGGGAAAACACCAGCAACTACTAAACTCTTCAGACCATTGAGACATACATAGTTGTTAGGTCCATGGCTACTCATGATTCTCACTTCCATATTTGTCCTTAATCACATTTCCCAAAGTTTCAACAAATTCACAGATTATTTTTTCTTGATAAAGACATAAAACAGCCATGCCCCCGCCCACCAAAAAAAAAAAATCCCTGGAAAAATCCCATTGTAAGGGTCATAAAAAAGAAAAATCTGCAAAGTTTTTCTGATAAATACCTAAGGTGACTACCCATTTCCTCTGGTGGGAAACAGGAAGCTTTGCATTAAATATAAGGAACAGTGAAGAGCAATTATTACATATCCCAGTGTACTTGGCAAAATCATGAATGTAAAGAGCATCAGCAGGAACAAAACTGGCTGGTAAAGCAGCACTAAATAAGCTACACAGCCTAAAAGAGGAGAGGAGGGGTAATGGCTTCTTGACAGGGCATATACCTAGCAAGGACTAGTTTTTAAAAGATTTATTTTTAATTATGTGTATGCATGGATATTTGTGTGGCATTATGTACATGTGTTTGCAGGTGCCCATGGAGGACAGAAAGCCTTCTATCCCCTTGACAGGAGTTACAGGTAAGCTGTGTGTGTGACAAGGGTGCTGGGAACTGAACTTAGGTCTGCTGCAAGAGGAGTGAGGGCTCTTACCTGATGAACTATCTATCTTTCCAGCCCAAGAAAAGAATTCTTCCCCTTGGAAGACAGAATTTTCTTCTGTGATACCTTAATATTCCATAAGCCTGTGTTTGCAGTCTCAGGAATAAAGGCACGCTGCAAACATTTTTGCTTTGAAATTTAGAAACAAGTTTTATTTAAGATCTGAAATACGATTCCTAAAATATCAACTTTTCAGAAAACTGTGGCTACACAATAATTCATTGCCTCTATCATGTTAGAACGTGCATTAGACTCAAATACAAAAACCAGGAAACAAATCACCATCCTTCAACAATTTGAGCAAAGATAGAATGAATGCCTAAGGAACAACATAGATGGATTTGCAGAGGATGGGCTGTTTACATCAAGCACCATAAAAAAAAAAAAGCACAAATGCATGGGTTTTCAGGTATATACATTAAGTTGAACCTTTGGCACTAGGAATCAGGGCATTTTATCACATAGCATTAACACATATTAGAAAATTGTGTAGTGTCAAAGGGATAGAACCACCAGCATTCAAGCAATGTTGTCAACTAGGCAATAAAATGTTCTACTGAATATTTCTTCTTTGTCTAATTACTGCATACACTGGTAGCAACTTTGAAATGAGGAAAGGAGTCAGGCACTCCTTTTATTTTCTGTTTACAACAGAACAGGAAACAAACTGAAACATAAGCCCTGTTATACATCGACAAGTTTAAAGAACATCAATTATACAATGAAAAGACTAAGAACAGAAGTGTTTACAGATACCAGACAACAGTGAGTGGTCAGTAGACCCTCACAGGGCTTTGCGATGATACTCAGCAGAAGCCACTTTGTAATCACTGGCAGTAAAAAGAGAGGCAGAATTCTTTGCCAGGTATTTAAGGAAATCATGCAAATAGCCCAACAATAATGCAAGGCTCTTCTCATCAAGGGGCGTATAGGCCAACATCGCCCCAATTCTCACGAATAATCTCAGGAGGTGTGGTGCCCCATAGACCTGAGACATTGGAGCATCAGGGTGAGCCAAAAGGATTTCGGCATACTGGGGCCTTTCAAACTTGTAGAGCAGCTGAGTGCCCAGCATCACATTGAAGTACTCTTTTATCCCTCCCACAACTTCATTAACTGCATACTCCTTATTATCAACATTTCCCTGCGACTTCTTACAATTAGCATACTCTTCGAGAATGGCATCCACATTCTTTTTAGCAGGGAGTTGGAATAACTGCTTCTGCCTAGTAACCAAGTCCCAGTCCTCAACAAGCCATGGTTTTAATTCTTCAGGAATCTTCACTTTAACTTCCATTCTACTCTTGAAAGCCTCCTCACTTTCGACAGTGGGGTCTGCCCGTGCCCTCTTCTTCCGGGGGGGCTGGGGCACCTCACTGGTACTGCCGCCATCTCCGTTTCCAGGAGCCTTCTGCTTGTTCTTCCTTGTCTTCCGCACAGATCCTGAAGGGGGATTCTCAGCAGAGCGACCTCCCCATCTTCCTGGGAGAGCTGGGTCAGGATTCTTTGGCTGTGAACCAGCCGACTTCTTTCCGGAAGCAGCGCCTCTCATCTTACTTCTCTGCATGTTGCTTCGCGTTGGCTTCTTGAAGTTGTCTTCTTCAGCAGATTGTTGTCCCCGAGTCTGAGAAGACTGCTTTCTGGAACTCATTCAACCCTGTTTTTATTCCAACCACTGTAATATATATTAAGTATTTTATTGGTTGTTTACTATGGTGACCTTTACACTAATAAGGCCCACCAGAGCACAACACATATTAAATTGTGAGAATATAGATTTCAGGACCATTATACGTGAATGTCTTTCCTCTTCCTTTCACTGATTCTTACTACCACCCACTACTCTTGCCTCACCCAACAACTCTTCAGATATGCCCACACATTTGACATTTGTTCTTATGCCATTAAAAGACAGGAATTTAATTATAAAGAAAGACACTAAGTGTGATGAAACCAAAGACAGCTGAAATTTAAACTCTGGAACAGGGAAAATAGAATTTCAAATAAACAAGATTAATTTAGTTGAAGACAAAAAATGCTTTAACAATAAATGTTTATGTATCCAAGTTCAGGTACGCCTTAACTAGTGTGGCAACAGTGAGGAGAAACTGATGATGAAAGTTTATACTGAAGAATATAGTAAGTGAAGGGAAGAGTCAAAGGAGGCCTGGGTAACTACTAAAAGCATGGATTCTAAGGGTTAGGCTGCTATCAAACAAATGAATGCATCCATTAAAGTTAGTCACTATGCATTACTGCATATGTTTCTGGACAAATATGGCAGGCAGGTGCTTGGGACTAAATATCTAAAATGATAACTATAAAACAGTATTATTTCAATGGCAGTTACTGGCCTAAAATTATTTTTGGGAACACACAAAAATGGTGTTATGTCATCACTTGCTTGCTGAAAGTGATGTGAAGGAATAGTGACAACTCAGGTTTAGAGGATGGGTGATTCAGTCACCTGTATTGTCATCAAATGAGAGGGACTTGTACATGTAGGTTGCTCAGTCAAAAAGAGAACTCTCTGCCAGGCATGGTGGCGCACACCTTTAATCCCAGCACTTGGGAAGCAGAGGCAGAGGCAGGCGGATCTCTGGGAGTTCCAGGCCAGCCGGGGCTACAGGGAGACCCTGTTTCAAAAACACCAAAAAACCCCAAAAAACCAAAAAAACAACAACAAAACCCAAAACCAAAAAACTCAAACTCAGGTGAGATACTAGTAGACCAAGAATAATTATTGTAGAACTGGAAGTATACAATATGAACCAATGAAATCATTCAGGGAGAAGAGAGGCAGAATTCCACACCTGGAAAACCTAAGGAAGAAATGTATTTAAGGAGTAAGCTACAAGGAGACACAAATGAAACAAAATGGTGAGATCATAGGAGAATCAGGAGAATGTTATTTTGGAAGCTAAAGAAGTTGAGTTTCAAGACAAAGAATCTAGACTGAAAAATCCATTAAAATAGTCTAATATTATAGCATGACTCATGAAACAATCCCTTTGACTTACACAATCTTCCTTCTTTCCCTTCCAAGAAGTCCTAGTAAATTCCCAGATGGAATCTTACAGATCTTCTGGGATGGCCTGCAAAGATGAACCGGGAAACAGAACCTAGAAAGGAAAGGAGGTATCTTCAATGAAGACAAACTTTTGTGAAATCACCTACAAATTTATAAATGTAGCTTATACTAGACATATGAAAGAAAATACAAGGGTCCTTTTGTGAGACAGATCTCTACTCCAATTAGGAACCATGACTGAGTTGTGAGAGCTGAGACAAAACATGTGCATTCTCAGCCTCTCTGCAGCGATTCACATAGCAAATTATTGAGTCCATACAGGGTGTAATAAGAACGTCATGTTATGGCTGAGCAGCTAGCACAGTATGTCAACAGGAACACTTCCACATGTGAAAGTGGATACAAAGATGTTCATTGCAGTTGTGTTTGTAATAAGGAACTGTAGACCTTTATACACTCTCCAGCAGACAGACAGTAATATAAACACCTGCATATTACAGAACATTCAAAATGACTGCAGAGACCCAGGTACTAACATGAAAAACATTCATTATCATTCATTATGTAAATAGGTAAATAGAAAAGGATCCCAAAGACAGCACAGGTAGAATTAAGCACAATTCTTAAGATAATTCTTTTGAATAAGACTGTTTCAAAAAGGAGTATGAATGTGTAAAAAATGAGCCTGTTATATATAACCAGCATTACTTCTGAGAAAAAGATGACAGTGAAATTTAAACTAAAGCCAGGTTTCTTTAATAACTTCTCAAAAAATTTGCTAGCCAATCACAAGCCCTTAAGGTATGTGGGCAGGTATGGAAGCTCCAAGGAGTAAAATAAAGACTTGTAGCAGCCACAGGTTCCACATATTATGCAGTTTAAGCAAATGTCCCTAAATTGAAAGGACACAAAGCTAAGATAGTAAAGGGTAATAATTGGCTTCCTTCAGACTATTGAAATCTGTGAATAGGGAAACTAAACCTATGAGGCTAAAAATCCTTCTGGCTGAGGGATAAGGATATATATATCCCAAAAGTTTCCATGGAGATAATAGCCAGTATACCATATTATATTGTATGATCTCATGCTCATAAAATATTGTTTAAAAAACACTAAGGAATCTATTGTGACTAAAACAGGGGATCTCTGAGAATGAATTATAGGAAGCCCACCAAGGGACTCAGTGTAGAGGTTCCAGAAAACAAGGGATGGTAAATGGACTAACTGAAATTGCTCGAGAGCTAAAATACCTAGGAACCATTTTGGAATTCACATTGGTCATCAGCAGTTTCTTATCAGGGAACTTGAGAATGACAGCTGATCTTACCCTATAACCTCATTATTGACTATATTCGTGCATAAAAATGAAGAGTTCATTCTGTAAGAATATTTGTATCATTCATATACACTCCAATGCTGAATGCAATGTCTGACATTACTATAGGAAAAATTCTCTGCAGATTCAAAGCTTGTGTGGCAAGAATGAATAAATACAGGGACCTTTCTAAATTTCTTCCGTGACTTTCACTACATAGTCTATACATCCAGGTCCTAGTTGTAAGTTAAATGATAGCTGTATTAGTTACTATGCTTTATACCTCATTCCCAAAAGCTTAGCACTGTTCCATGCATGTGACCATTCTTCCATTTGAGAAAGTTGCCATTATAATTATCACACTGTTCTGTCTGCAAAGTTTCAATTTGCCTGTTTCTTGTATTTCTTCCCTATCTACTAAATGTTGTTTATTTAACATACCTACTCTTGGACTCCAGACTTGCTCGCCCTCATTTAATACCTAAGGCCCACTATAGGGCCTGTGATACACCTATCTTGGATCTTTTGCAACAGCATATAGGTCCTTAGTAGAGAGTCAAACTGGGGAGAAAACAGGGAGGGGCATGAATGAGGCCAATATATACTATTTCCTACCTGCTTCCTACACACTCTAGAATAAGCCAGAAATCCACTGATATGTTACCTAACATATTTCTATATAAATGTATATCTAAGGTAAACACCTGCTATCAAATCTTAGATCTCATCTTTTAAAAATTGTAGTAATTGAGCTGGGCGTGGTGGCGCACACCTTTAATCCCAGCACTCAGGAGGCAGAGGCAGGTGGATCTCTGAGTTCAAGGCCAGTCTGGTCCACATAAGAGAGTTCCAGGCCAGCTGGGACTAAAGGGAGACCCTATCTCAAAAATACAAAAAAAAACCCAAACCTGTAGTAATTATTTTCCCATGTTGAGGCTACAGTGTGTACCTCTGAGGTTATGACTAGGTACAATATATTTAAGGCTCTTCATACAGTGCCAAATTACTTTCCCCTCAAAAACTATGCCTACTTAAAATGCCAACAGCCAGTAAAACTGCTGATCATGACTAATACTCTGGCCAGCAATGGAGAATCTCCATTTTGGCCTTGCAAAAAGGAACCTAGGGTCTCAGACATGCAAAGCAAGTACTCTACCACTGAGTCAAATCTCCCAAATAGCTTTTTTCCTTATTTTTATTTGGATTAATCTGGTAAGAAAAATGGGTTTGGTTCAGTTGTCCAGCTTTAAAATAAAACAAAAAATCCACTTCCCATTCATCTAGGTTTTTCTCTGGAGTTGCTTCTGGAGATTTGAACATTTATCTTCAAATATTTTGGTAAATATTTTCCCTGTTCTTTTAGTGTCTGATGTTATAGCTTTTAACGTACCCAATCCTATAGATGATGTGGACATTATTCTCTTATCTCCAACCCCTCCGGCACTAAAGAATTCTCTGAAAGTAAATCCCCCTTAAAAATATCTACATCTTAGTGTCCCTGGGTGTTCTTCAGTGCCAAGTTCATTCACTGAGCTTGAGTCAGCATATCCACAGTCCCAATGTGACACAATAGGCATTAGCACAAATGAAAGAATGCATGAATTCCAGTGGAGAGGCTGTGCGAGGGTACCAATGGAGAGAGGGTATAAAGGTAATTAAGATTGAGATGTTATGCATGAAATACACTCAATAATTTTTAAAAAAAATATATAAAAATAAGAAGCTCCAGGACATTACTAAATAAATAAAGCAAAAATCAAACACCCCCCTCCCACACCTACATCTTGTGGCTAGAGAGTGGTTCAGTAGTTAATAACACTTGCTGTCTGTTCTTCCAAAGGACCCAGGTTCAATTCCCAGCACCCACATGGTGGCTAATAACCATCTATAACTCCAATTTCAGGGGATCTGATGTCCTCTTCTGGCCTTGACTGGAACTGCACGACACAGGTACACTTACACACATGCAGCCAAAACACTCATACACATTAAAAAAAATAATAAAAAACCCTACATCCTTGGTGGTGCACAACTTTAATCCCATCACTCAGGAGGCAGAGGCAGGCGGATCTCTGAGTTCAAGGCCAGCCTGGTCTACATAGCAAGCTCCAGGCCAGCTGGGACTAAAAGGAGACCCTGTCTCAAAAAGAACCCCCCCCCGAAAAAAAACCCCTACATCTTATTCTGTAATCTCTTATGCACCATCATTTAACCAGCTTTGTAGTAAGGAGCTTTTTAAGTTCCAAATATTTCATTATTACAAAATGAATAATTTTGTAATAATGAAATATTTTGCAGTAGCAGACATCATTCCATTGATATACTGAGATGAGATTAGATAAGTATCACTGAAGGATACACTCAGAGAACTATTCAAAATTTTTACTTATTTACAGCTTTGATGATATAGCCTCATTCACTGCAAACTGTTTTAATCTGTATTTCCAGCGAAAACATGTCAAGTTCATTGTTACATCTTCAGGAAAACTAGATAAGGATATATTTAAAAGCCCCCACCAGAATGATTTGAATGTCATCTTCAACATCTTTTCATACAACCACTGGCCTGGCCATATATCTTTTTCTTAGATGGGTATATTTATTTTCTTTTCTATTAGAGTGTTTCTGCTTCATAATTTTGAGATTTTAAATAAAAGTATTTTATTATAGTGCTTCTTGCTTTGTGTTGACGATTCTTTGTTAAAATATTTAAGTTTAATGGTTTTTTATGAGGCTGCATGTATATGTATATCTCAAGATCACAGACAAACCTTTATGATCTTTGACTTTGTCATGCTCAGGAACAAGGTTGCTACACAAATGCAAAAAGACTTTAGATACTATTTCATGGTATGTTAAAAATATTTCCCAAATTTATGGCAGTCTTTCCTCAATATTCATTGCTGAAGTCTATTATTTCCCCAATAACCTGAATTTGTACCAACCCTCCTCCTTTTACTCCCCTACTGCTAAGATTGCAGACCATGAGGCACCACACCTATTTCTAGGCCCTTTGTTCTGTCACATTGGTAATTCTTTTTTTTTTTTTTTCTTGGCTTTTTGAGACAGGGTCTCCCTGTAGCTCCGGCTGTCCTGGAACTCACTATGTAGACCAGGTTGGCCTTGAACTCACAAAGATCTGCCTGTCTGTGCCTCCCAAGTGCTAGGATTAAAGACGTGCGCCACCACGCCTGGCCACATTGGTAATTCTTATCATTCTTTGAACAGTACCATATTGGTTCAACCATTATTAACTTTAATACTTTTTTATTAAATGTATTTAATACTTTTAATACATTATTAACATAAATACTGCCCTAGAATAACACTTGGAAATGGACATCAAAATGTCTGATGTGGTATTATTTTAGTACCCATCTGCCAGGGTTAACCTAATATTGATTTGACAAAATAATGTGGTATTATTCATAATATTGAATATCATCTTAGCTAAAGGAATGACACTTGGAAAGAAATAGCATGAAATTAGACAAGAGTAATCAAAGCCAGTTGTAAAACAGTAGTAACACCGAGTTTGTACAAAGAAAAACACAAAACACTCTTTTATGCAGGTCTGTAATTAAGTCATCTAGAAGGAAATAGAGAAAACTGATAAGTGATTGACAGTTGGGAGAACTAGGGGTAATGAGAAAAGAAAATCCAAGTCTGTTGTATAGTAAATTTTCACAAAATTCTATTCACAATATGTGATTACAATTATTATTCATGACTTCCTGACACTTTATATGCAAAGATCTCACGAATGTTTTCTTTTTCCAGTTAATTATCACTGCATACTGTATGATTTATAGGCATACCCATTCAGATGGTTCCCAGAGGTCCAGGTTCTTTTCCTCTTTGAGACTTTCTCTATTTCTGGTCCTTGCTTTCTAAGCTCCTATTGATTTATTCTCAGCCCTCACTCTAGAAATTGCCTCTCTTCTACCAGGAAAATGCCCTCTTCTGGAAATCTACCTTTAACGAAGGAGCAAATTAAGGAAAAAAAATATAATTCTATGAGAAATGTAGCTGTTAAGAGACAGACACTTCCTTTTCTTTCATTTGAGAACCAGGCTCCAAATGCACACAATTTTATGCATATGTGTCACAAATGTGTGCTTAACAACTATAATTTGTTCAATTAAACCTTTAATTGTACATATATGTACTTTATCAATTAAATTCCCATTTTTTATGTAATCTTGGTTTTTGGCTAAGGTCAAGTATATATCAATTTTCTCATTTGGATCCTGGAACATTTCCTATAATAATTCTTTTCTTTTTCTTTTTTTTTTGAAACAGGGTCTCATGTGTCCCAGCTACTCATTCACCATGTATCTGAGAATGATCATGAGTTTTTGATTTTCCTGCTTCTACTTTCCAGATGTGGGGACTGCAGGTCTGTGCCAACATACTTGGTTTGGTACAGTCTTGTGGAATTAAATCAGGGTCTTTGTGTATGCTAAGCAAGGATTCTATCACTGAACTATACCCACAACGCAAAAAGATTTGTTTTAGTCTGAAAAAAAGAAAAAAAGATACAAGACATTTAACATGCTGGAGATGCTAGCTAAAACTCTAGCTCCTGGAAATGCCCTCCCACGTAAATGATAAGCCAGAAGTCTTAATTTCAGAATTCAGTTCTATGAGTAACTGCTGCTTCTGGAAAACGAGAGAAACCAATAGTATTAATTTTTTAGTTTCAAAAAAAAGTAAGAACAGAAGTGTGTTTAAGTATCCATGTGTAAATGTTTCATTACTACTAAAGCCACAATTAGTAAATATTTTTATGAGGAAATTTTTGGAACAAAGGAAATTTCTTGCTCAAGATTACATAGTATGTGGCACAGCAAGGATTCAAATTCAACAATCTATATTTGCTCTCAAGAAAAATAATATTAAGATTATTTACATAGTCCTATGTTGTTTATTGACTTTCCTTACTAGAAATAGCAATAAAGTTAGGTTCATCCTTTTTCAGAATTGGAGGACTTCCTCAGATGAGAGCTTATTATTCTTCAAAATATTCCTAGATATTTAGAAAGGTTATGTATTATTATCCTGTTTGTGAACTAAGGCTAGAAAGGCACTTACCCAGTACACAGCAATCAGGAATAGTTCTGCAATCAGGGTCAGATCTCCTGATCCTTACTGTACAGCAAACTTAGCTTTTCTGACGGCGACCTAGAAGGTCAAACAAAGAGACAGAAAGGACATAAAAAGATATGAGATGGTGGTTTTCTTTTCCCATCAGTCAATGCATTTTTATCTCACACAAAGGATACCAAAGCCAAAAATGATCAAGTGTTCTGTTTTATTTTCTTGTGGTTATATCTTTAAAATTTTATTATACATTTGTTAATTTTTGAAAAATAATTGATTTCTGTTAAGGATGATCTCAAATAAATAAAAATGGACAGGAACAGTATTACAAATCGTCGAGAATCCATCATCCAGCTTCAACAATTACCAACTGAAGGCCATCTTGTTTCATCTGTAACCCCACCCACTGCTCCCCCCCCCGACTTTTTTAAGCTACCAAATAAATGACTTTAGAATTACAAAAAAATTCAAAAATATACCAAATGATACATATTAATACAGGAAACCCCATCTGCCTATTACTCAGCTTAAACGACTATTAATTTGGAGTCCCAATTATACCCCTCCCATCTCTCCTTAACGCTGAAATGATTTTGAAGCAAATCCTAGTCATCCACGTATTTTGTCATTCTAAGACATTTAATCCGTAAGCAGGTTAAAAATAATTTTGTCAAAATAAAGGAATCTAAAACCATAATCATATCGCCATCATAAACGCCTAAAAGAACTGACAGCAATTTCCTTAAAGAACATCCAATCCGCATTTAAATGGTCCCAATGCGTCTTAAAAGAGATTTTTGCAATTGAGGTGCTCAAATCAAGATCCAAATAAGGCCTACTCATCGCATGTGCTTCGTATCTACCTCGCCTTCATTCTCCTCCTTCCCCCACCTTTTTTTTTTTTTTAACTTTTAATATAGGAAAATTGCAATCCCCGTTATTTGGAAACAATTCTCGGCTAGCGAATTATTTTTTTCGGTAAGGATTAATATCTGCCTTTTATCTTAATTTCTTCCCAGAAAGGCGACTGATGCACATGAAAATTACTAAAACGCGCGAATTTGCGAAATTTATAATTTTTCTCCTGCTGTGAAAACATCTATTTCTCGTAACAATAGCTAATACTTTATGGAAACTGGCTTCACATTAAATGCCTTTATACGCAGTACTCTACAGTGCTCGTCCAAGAACAGGTCTCAGAGAGATACTATAATTATCACCATTTTACAAACATGGAAACCGAGACACAGAAAGGAGCCTTGCCCGAATTGGGCGTTGGCGAGCCAGAATACGAACCCCGCTCTGCCCGAATGCGAAGCCACTAGCTAATCCTGTCCCTATACCGTACGAAAAGAGGAAATCATCGACCCTTTCTCCCCACCCCCACCCCGAAACCTGAAACGAGAATCCAGTTCTTTCCAGCAGCCGACGTGTGATCACTGCCGCTCCTCCAACCGCCATAGTAAAGCCAGGTTTCTCTGGCAACTGATATCCATATGCAGACACGTCACCCAGAAGGTGGGCTTTAGTCTTTTAGCCAATCACAGCCATCTTGTTCGAGTTTGAGAATGTTCCACAAGCAAATGATTGGACCAGCTCACTCACGTCAGCAGTGACACTTGGCCGCAGTGAAGGCGGGTGCTAGCAACCTGCTTCTTCATGGTGAGGGCCTAAAACGAACCAATCAGATTCCTCCTTCAGAGTGGGTTCCAACCAATCACGATCGCCCTCTTAGGTTTTAAGCCCGCCCTCCAAAAGCGCTACAGCGTTGGGTCATAAGTCTATAGGGCAGTCTGTTCACGTGGCCTATTTTCGCGACCCAGAGTTCCCCTGACCACAGGTTTCCCCCCCTCCTTTCCCTCGCTGTCTCTCTCTTTTTCTCCTGCAGGGAGGCATTATGGGTTTGCCCCCCCCACACACACACTGGGAAAGGAAGTGCTACGTGGCTTGCGGAAATAGGATAGGCGGAAATGAGCTAAAGTTCCCGCGAGTGAGGAAGAGCGAGTTCAAACCTCGGGCCACGCCCCCGACCTTGTTGCTCAACTCCCGGAGCCAGAGGGAAAAAAAAGGCCTAATGAAGGTTTTGATGTGTGTGCAAGTGATAGTGGTGAGTGCCACAGGCGGATGGCGTGAGGACCGGGGTGTATGTGCACCAGCAAGCTTTTGTGGGTTGAGTGTGGGTGTGAGCGCACTGGTCCTCGTGGCTTGGAATGGACGTGGTGGGTGTGCGCAGGCGTGCGCCCCTTGCTGGTGGAGGGAGGGGCAGTGAATGCGTGTGTAGGTGAGCTCCCTTACAGTGGTTGATTTCTGTTTATATATATTTGGAGACTGTTAAAATGAAAAATAAATAAGTCAGAGTATAAATAAATACCTTGACCTTCCTTACTGATTTGATTTTAGACCCGCAAATTATACTTTATTCCCACATTTTAGCCTGCTAAAATGCTGTTCTAAGATAAAGCCCTCCCATTGTTAAGATTCAGACCTGTATTCTTTCAAGTGTTCCCACCCCTTTCTCCATCTCCTTCTTTGCCCTTCACCAAGTTTCCTGCAGTTCGGGCAGAAACAGTTTATGATGCGAATATATAATTTCTGGGGGTACAGAAACTCAGCTTTTTTTGTCATAATATCGAAGCATAGTGCTCTTCAGGCAAATAGGCGCTCAGTTAATTTTCCAGAAGGTTCACTGGGTGAGGTTTATTGCTCTCAATTCTGCCACTAGATGCCACCACATTCCAGCAAAGCATTTGCTGTTTGGTTCCCAGACAGAGATTTTTGTCCTATCTATTTTTGAGTTGATGAACTCTACAATCCAAAGGTGACATACATATATGTATATATCTCATTTTCTAAAGAAAAAAATCAACGTGTATAAGTAGCCATACTAGGCAGAAGATTATGAATTCAAATGTAAATATTTTTGTTAAGTTCTTTGAAAACGAAAAAAACCAAACCCTGCCCAGCTTTTGTTTTTCTCTTAACATTTTTTTATCAGAGCTTCAAAATGACCCTAATTACTGGTATCAAAAATATTTGTGGGGTTCTGTGTCGTGTCATCATTCAGGAGGCAGAAGCAGAAGGACCCCCAAGGTCAGTACCAGCTTATTGTATAAATTGAGACCATCTCTAAATTACTGTACAAAAATCCTAACTTTTTGCTTTCTTGCCCACTCTTTTCATATGCTTACAGTTCCTCCAAATAGCAATTACAGATGACTGTAGTCAGTCTGTAAAGGTAACTCAGAGGAAAAGTCAGGTCTTTAATATTGAAAACGATCTTTTCTTTTGAAAAATTTTCAGATGTCTGTTTGCACCCATTTTATGGAATGGTACTGCTTTAGTATGTCTTTAGAGCCAGAGTCTTATTGTAGCATATTTCATACTTAATGGCCAAATAACGATGTTGCAACCCTCAGGTTTTTTATTTTCCAAATGTGTGTATGTGTGCACATGTATGTGCATGTATATATGGGAGTATTTGAGCATGTGCCTATGGAGACTAGAGGTCAGCTTCACTTTTTATATCTTCCTCTAGTAATAGCTTCTCTTTCTTTTCTGAGGCAGGGCCTTTCAGTGAACCCGGAGCCTGCTATTTAGGCTGGATCGGCTGGTCAGTGAGTGCTTGGGGATCTGCCTGTTTCCACCAACATCCCCCTTTCCCACAGTGCTGGGGTTGCAGAGGTCTGTCGCTTCGTAAAGTGGGTGCGAACTCAAGTCTTCATGCTTGAGCAGGAGCCACTCTACCTACTGAGCCACCTCTTCAACCAGACCCTCAGGTTTTTTAATGCTTTCTGTATTTCAGATGTTGTATTACATCCTTTCCCCTAGATATTTTATCTTCTTAAAATTCTTGTTAGATGTGTACTACTACACTATTACCAAAACAACAATTTTCTGTTTCAACAGTTACTTGTACACACATGGGTGAAGGTTTTTAAAGCAGTAGAAATGTATTTCCAGGCAGAACAGAAGCATCAGTATCACCTGATGAGTTGTTAGCAATTTAGATTGTCAAATAACACCTGAAATCTATTAGTCAGAAATTCTCCAGATGGATTTTGGCAGTCGGTTGGCACTACAAATTGTTCCAGTGATTCCAATGCACCAAATTGAGAACCTCTGATTTGAAGGGCAGAAATGCAGTAGTTTTGTACACTCCACTAGAGGGTGCTATAAAATGTAAAGCAAAATAAGAGGTCTATGTTCTGAGGTACCTTGTATATATCTGTCAGTACTGTTTTAAAGATTAAGACGTGTAGAAGTGTCACTATAAATTCTCTTCTTTGAGAGCCTTAAAATACATTATAGACATTTTGTTCCCTGCTTTGACTCACGTTGAGTGAATGTGCATGTGGAAATATCTTGATGATGTTCATACCTTAACTCATTTCCATTCTATAATATGGTATTGCATAAGCTCAGAAGTGTTCTTGCGCTGGGCGTGGTGATGCACGCCTTTATTCCTAGCACTTGGGAGGCAGAGGCAAGTGGATCTTTGTCAGTTCAAAGCCAGCCTGGTCTACATAGTGAGCTCCAGGTCAGCTGGGACTAAAGGGAGACCCTTTCTCAAAAAGACAAAAAAGTGTTCTTGCTTTTTTATTTCTCAATGATTTTCCTAGTTATCCTTTGTAACTGATATCAGAATCTCTTATGTATGATATACTCCTGAGGGTGGTGAGGAAACACAATTGTTGAAAACTCATTTTGGGTCACATACTCAGTATTGCTCTGTACCCATTAATCTCAACAGTTAATCCCATAAATTAGGTGAAAAGTAATATCATTTTATAGTGTCAAAAATGAGTTCTGGTGTCTAGTTATTATTCATCATATAACTTATAAGAAATAAAGTCTGGATAACTCCTGGTATATCCAGTTCTAGTATTCCACTCAGTTTTCTAGTGATCTGCTTTGAATCTAGTTCAGTTTCTATTTTAAGTGACTTTTAAGACATTCTCGTAAAGTTTTCTCTTAGGTGGGAACAAATATTTCCACTTTGTGATCTTAGAGCCACACTATATAATGCAATATCCAAGTAGCAGATGTGGCTATTTAAGTTACAGTTAATTAAAATAATAATTCAATTCACTTGATTGTTCTGGCCATATTTCATAGTTTCGGTGATATATATGGTTAGTTGCTAGTGCCTTAATGTAGATGCAGACCTTTTCCACCATCACAGAAAGTTCTGTTGGACAATTCTGACGAAAAAGACAAAGGGGCCTAATAGAGTGTATGTCTCTTGACAGGTGCCCAAGAAAAGTGATTTTTCTTTGATCTGTTCAAGATCAGAGCTGCAGTGCTCTGTTTTATGGATGGAATTGGGAAATGGACATAACAAGGTACTTTTTTGGTATTTTTGAGGCAGGGTCTCCCTTTTTTAGTCCCAGCTGGCCTGGAGCTCACTCTGTAGACCAGGCTGGCCTTGAACTCACAAAGATCCACCTGCCTCTGCCTCCCGAGTGCTGGGATTTAAGGTGTGCGCCACCACACCTGGCTAACAAGGTACTTCTTAAAGGGGTATGTTGGGCACTGGAATCCACATCTCCTGACTGTTGCTCGAATATTCTCCTTAGTTTGCCCTTATGCTCTACTGAGTAGGATTTCAGGAACAGGAGTATGAATAATATAAATTAATTTTGGAATCAAAGTGGTAACAAGTGCATAAGAACAGTGCTCTCTCTATGCAAGGTAGCACAGTGTCCAGCTCTTTACATCTGTTATCTTAACAGATCCTCATTGAAGCCCAAAGGATTTAAACAGTGACCAAAAGTTGCTCAACCAGTAAATTGCAGAGCAGGAACAGACTTGTCTCTAATGCTAAAGTCCAAGTTTTTTCCTATTGTGTTATGCTACCCCTGCCACCTCAACTTACAAATGGGATAAAGGCTTATAGTCAGTTCTCAGAAAATAATATTCTTTAGAATTTCCAGCCAAACCATTGTCTTCACATTATTTCAACTAGAAAAGCAAGAAAGCTTAAATTTGTTTCATTCTAAGGCCTAAGGCCAGACAAAGCTATTTATGGTCCCAGCTATCACAGGATACTCAGTCTCCAAGAACCCTGTATTAATTTGCAAGGCCACCATTAGCTCATACAAAGCCTTTCTGGTAATCAGAAACATAGGCTACCCTAAGGGCAGAGAAATTGCTGAGATATATGCACTCCAGTGGAACAGTAGGGGAAATGACCTTTCCTAGCCACTGATGACTACTGCAGCCTCACCAAGGCAGTTAATTGAAAAATACATTTCAGCCTGGAATTTTCCCCTATAGTTGAATATCCTTGTGTAGCAGGCAAGCTGCCTGTCATTATGTATGGTGGTTACTTTTATTTCCCTGTGAGTAACAGACTCTTCCTAGGTCTAGTGGCCAGATGATTCTGATGTCTAGCATTAGTATCATCATATCTTATGGACAGTAGGTGAAATTGCTGTATCTCCAGGTTTACTTGATATTTTTAAAATGTGGTTCTTTAATCCTAGCATTTGGGAGGCAGAGGCAGGTGGATCTCTTGAGTTCAAGGTGGGTCTGGTCTACATGGTAAGTTCTAGAACAGCCAGAGCTACAGGAAGACTCTGTCTCAAAAAGACCAAAAAATGTGGTTCTGATTAGCTATTGCGTGTTTCTTGAAATGATTAATATGCAAGTTAAAAACAAAACCTATAATTTTAAGGCCAAGGAAAATGGAATTTCTATGATAACGTTGTTTTCTGTCAACTTATATTTTCTTATTCCATAGGAATTTCATAAAGCCTTGTCTAGCCGATTCATCTGGATGTGTCTAATGTGTTAGCCCATGGCAGAGAGAAAAAAGGAAATAGTCATGGGGAAAGTTTTGATTACAGTGATGCGTAATTTTTCTTCTATAAGTAAACTACTACCTCTTGACTGTATTTCACAGAATTAAAAGGTTTCTCAAGTGATGGAAACCACTGAAAACTGAATTTAACCAGTGAAGACCTTGGATGACCTGGAGATGCCAGACTTACACGTGATCCCTTGTTTTTCTCTTCCTGAGTTAATAATTTAGTTTGAACTTTACCAAAATTCATGGTTTTATGAATAACACACTTCACTTGGAAGGATCAGGTAAAGCCACTCACAGTATACATTAACTAACAGATAAAGAATGACTTCTACCACTATTTGTTGATGCATATAGTTTAAGCTTTGCCTCAAGAGGTTGCTTTGAACCATTTTTCTCAAGGTTTTTTTTTTTTTATAGTCTCCAACTATAGTCTGTTTCACTAGAAGTGATAATGGTGCTTGAAAAATAAGAGTTTGATAATGCTTTTGAAAATGTCCATTGCAATATTTAAATAAAAAAAGCAAATAATACTTGACAGTACTTATGTAGATAGTTTAATGATGGACATATGGGTTCATTATACTATTTTCTCTACTTTGTGTACCTGTGGGTTTTTAATATTTCATTTCTTTTTAAAATTTTATGTGTCTGAGTGTATTGCCTGCATAAAGGTGTCATGCAGTGCATGAGGAGGTCACAAGAGTGTGTCAGATCCCTGTTACTGGAGTTACAGACAGTTGTTAGTCACTGTATGGGTGCTAGGAATCAAATCCAGCTTCTCTGCAAGAGCAGCCAGTGTTCTTAACCACTGGGCCACCTCCCCAGCCCCTAGATTTTTTAATAAAAGAAGTTTTTCAAAATGAGAAAAGTGCCTCATCAGTTATAAATGAGACAAGCATGAGTGCCTCTTTACAAGAGTAATTATTAACCATGCATGTTTTTTAGTGAGGATGGACCATGTGAAATTTGGGAAAGGAGTTCGATTGGGGAAAAAAATCTCTTCACCAGAAGTTCTGATAAGGTCTCGTAAAAAGACAGTTTCCTATTGTAACCACCCCCAGGTCCCATATTAAGCCTTGCTGTAACAAGCCACTGTTAAAGAAGTGTCTCATTGGGGGCTGGAGAGATGGCCTAGCGGTTAAGAGCGCCTACTGCTCTTGCAGAGGACCTGGGTTCGATCCCCAGCACACACATGGTGGCTGAGAACCATCTGAAACTCCAATTCCAGGACAACTCCAGTTCCAGGGGAATCTGACACCCTATTCTGACCTCTGCGGCATTGCAGGACACGGGTGCACAGACCTGCATGCAGACAGTACATTCATACACATAGAGAAAAATAAATAAAAAAAATTAAAAAAAATAAGTGTCTCATTATCCTTCAAGCATGTAGGACAAGAGAGAAAACCACAGAAAGTAATCTCAGCTAGTTTGTGAAATAGCCAGCAGGAAGAGAAACGGGCACAGGGAACCTAAGGGCAAGAGAGAAAGAGCTAAAAGTGTACTAGACCTTAGAGTTTACCCTCAGTGAATGATGCACAGGGCAAAGCTGCTGAGGAAAGAGGAGAGCAGGTTTCAGGATATGCAACAGAGGATCTCATGTGTCTTTTTGGAATGCACCTTTTCCTGCCTTATTCATAGTTTTTAAGAGTGGAAAACCATCTGAAAGCAAAGATGATATAAGTTTATATGCACATGTGTGTAAAAATGCACACAAATTTAAAGACAAAGTACCTTATCATCCATCTTGGAAAGGCAGATTGTACAAACTACTAGTTGGACCTGGTTTTGACCTTTGTTGTATTTTGCCATGTGGATAAGCAAAAGTGGGTATTTCTTCACTATTGCTAGTGAACAGATAGGGCTTAGGGTATGGGAATCTCAGTGGACATGTTCCATCATGGTCCTGAGGTCAAGGTAAAATGATTAGAAATTGAGGCTAGAGAAGAAAGCAAGAAAAGTTCCTGAAAGATACAAAGCTGAGACTCACCCAGCTGCTCTCAGGCTAGAGTTGTGGGTGGGACATCAATGGGACCCAAGCGGGTACAGCCAGCTTTCAATAGAGCTGGTCTGTGAAACTTGGCTAAGAGGACAGAGGAAGATTGATATTTGCTCTAAAGTGGGGCTGTCAGCTCTGCTCACCGCCTCACCAGGCTCCAGCTGTAAACAAAAGTCCTGGCCCTTCATGGCACTGCAGAGTAGTCCAGGCTGGCGTAAGTCTCTGAGGACAGCTAGACCATTTTCTCATCCTGGCTGACAACAAGAAGACAGAAGAAACAATAGAAGGTGAAGTGGGGGAAGGGGCTTTATTGCAATGAGTGAGGAGCAGAGGCCATTGGGAGGCAACTGTCAATTTCAGATCTTAGTCTTTCGATGAAAGTAGTAAAAATTTTTAGGGAAAACAGACCTCTTTCCTTGTGGGAACTTCCCAGACAATAGTGAATTATACAAAGGAGGCTCTAGTGCATTATTCCCTGGTTCAACTAATACCAGATGTGCTTATCATTGTGTTAAGAATCCTGGGTAAGCCGGGTGTGGTGGCACATGCTTTTAATCCTAGCATTTGGGAGGCAGAGGCAGGCAGATCTTTGTGAATTCAAGGCCAGCCTGGTCTACAGAGCAAATTCCAGGACAGCTAGGGCTACAGGGAGACCCTGCCTCAAAAAGACCAAAAAAAAAAAAAGAATCCTGGGTAATTTGACAGCTTTACCCAAATATCTTAAAAGGAGTTTGGGTATTTCTGTGAAGTTAAGTCTTAGCAGTACCAAATAGAATTTTGTTTGGAGACAAGGTCTCATATAGCCTTGGTTGGCTTTGAACTTGCTCTGTAGCCAAGGATGGCCTTGAGCTCCTGACACCCTCTGCCTCTACCTCTACCATACTGGGATTACAGGCATGCAATATCATGCCCAGATAATAGTATACATCTAAAAATCCTAAATGACAAACACTAGGAATACAGAAGTAACAATATTCATACCTGCTATCATAATAGAAGGTAGGATTTGAGAGAATTGTAGAATGATAAACATGATTTGCTGTGAAGAAAAGGCATCAGGAATTTGAGGCAGGTCCAAATTATTAGTAAAATTGAGAGCTACTTTGCCTGAAGCAGTAGGTTACTGTGCCACAAATTCGCTTCATTTCTCACCCTCTCATACTTATCATGGCTAATCCAGGCTTCAAGTCCCCCTTTATGTCTTTATTTTTTTTAATTAAAAAATTATGTTAGTGACTATATTGCCTGCATGTGCATAAGTGCACCCATGTCATGCAGTGGCCATGAATGTTAGAAGGCATAGATCCCCTGGAACTGGAGTTATGGACAGTTGTTAACCACCATGTGGCTGCTGGGAATCAAACCTGGATCTCTGGAAGAACAATCAGTGCTCTTAACCACTAAGCCATCTCTCCAGCACCAAGTCCCCCTTTAAATATTAATTCCTCATAATAATTATTTCCTGATCTCCAGTACCAAGTTAATTATCTTACTTTATGTTCCCACACCAACCAGTGGTTTCCTCTTTTCTGTATATCACTATTTTCACTTGAACTAAGCATGTTTCTCTACATTTTCTGTGCATTCATTCAAATCAGGAAGCTTTCTTTGTTTTTGGTTCCCCTTCTCATCCCCCTCTTCCTCCTCATCTTTTTTTTCTGCAAAATTAAATCTGTTCCTTCACTTACATTTTTAAACTTTCCTACCCCTGGCATCTTTGTTTCCTTGGTCATTTTCACTCCTCTCCCTCTTTTCATTCAGATTACAAATCATTCTGTCTTAAGGGAGACTTCTAGGACATCCTTTCCCAACTTCCACCACAGATAGGTTGTCTGTAGTGCCTGTACATTTCTTCCATTTGGCTATTCATCTACAACTTAGTCCTCGTTTGTCTCTGCTCTCAGGATACAGGACCTCTAAAGCCAAGAGGGGTTTTATTTTCACCGTATCCCTGTATTTAGTATAGTACCTTGACTGTGAAGGAAAGTATTCTGTAAACATTTGTGAATAAATCCAAAAGAAATGACCAAATGTTTAGGTGAAAAGCCAGCCTAAAGGATTAATATTCCTGGCTGGAAACAGAAATCTAAAATCTTCAAATATTGGAAGATGAAATTATTTTAAAAATTGAGTTTGGGTTTTGGTGCTAGGGATGGAACTATGGTGCTAAGCAAGCATTTTACCACTGAGCTGCATTTCCATTCCATGAGAGAACACCCACCTCCAAAAACCAAACCAAAACACAATACAGAATCCAAACCTTAGCTTCTTAGCTGTTGCTTCTGAATTATTTGATGGTCTTATGTTCTCTACCTCACTGTTCCATGATTCTCACCTCCACAAATACAATAAAATTTACTTTTCAGTCCTAATGAAAATATTTGGTAATGAATGTGGCCAAATACTTTTTTTTTTCTGTGTGCAGCTTGCATTTATTGCCTGTTTCCATTGTACCACATATGATACTCATAGCTACAGGTGGAGACCTTCTTTCTGTCTTAATTAGATCCTAATTGTGTAAATACCCTACATTGGTAGCTTCAAATTCCTGGTGGAGGGCTTTGCTTTACATGGGCTCAGTGAGGGAGACTTCCTAATACTAGAGCCTTCAAACGAATTTCATTTCATCAGTGAACCTTCTGTGTAACTGGGGACTCAGTGAGTGAGACACACCAAATGAATGCTTATGCCACTTAACATGAGATATTTTCCCTTCCGTGTAAGGGCACAATGGTATGGTAGAGATGCCTAAAAGGGTGTGAGGCAGAAGCCATTCCTTCATCTTAAAAGAGTAGTCTTACTAGCTGGGCGAGGTGGCATACACCTTTAATCCTAGCACTTAGGAGGCAGAGGCAGGTGGATCTCTGTGAGTTCAAGGCCAGGCTGGTCTACAGAGTGAGTTCCGGGACAGCTGGGGCTATAGGGAGACCCTGTCTCAAAAATGGTGGCGCGCACCTTTAATCCTAGCACTTGGGAGACAGAGGCAGGCAGATTTTTGTGAGTTCAAGGCCAGCCTGGTCTACAGAGTAAGTTCCAGGACAGCTGGGGCTACAGAGAGAGCCTGTCTCAAAAAGACCAAAAAAAAAAAAAAAAAAAAAAACCAAAAAAAAAGAGTAGTCTTACCAAGATAAATGGTCCATCAAGTTGCATGTCTTAAGTAAAGCAAAGCTGGGCTTCGCAGGAGAAGGAATTGGATATTTTTAAATATTTTTTTAAAGAGTGTATTACCTGCCTGTAAGTGGCACCCATGCCATGCAGTGCCCTCAGAGGACAGAAGAGGGCATCAGATTCATCTGGGAGTGGAGTTATAGACAGTTGGTAGCTGCCATGTGGGTGCTGGGAACTGAACCCAGGTCCTCTGCAAGATGGAAGCCACTGTACTTAACTGCTGAGGCATCTCTCCAGCCCCTGGATGTCTTATTAAAATAGAGAATCTTCCTTGTACTCTGTAGGGGTATGCAGCAATAGCATAGCTTCAAAACATTTTTCTAGAGCCTTACCTACACCTATATTTTGTATAATGCTTGATCAGATAAGAGTTAATATGTACGGCACAATGCATGAGGTCCAGTAGGGCTCACAGATGGGGGACCGTGTCCAACTTTGATTTAGAACTGTTGTATAAAATGTAGAAAATCTCAATTAAAATATTAAAAAACATCTTCCCAAGACAGATAAGACTCACCCTCACACTGTGCTAGTCATTAATGCCAGGAGCATGGGTCCTTTTCATCTTTGATTCATGTCCCAGGTGGTTAGGAGGATAACAAATGAGGGCATCAAAGAGGTAGGGCATACCCATCCCTCTTTCATACCATTTCTCATCCCAATGCAGTAGAAAGAGAAGAAACAGTAATTTGTAGCTACACTCCTAACTAGTATCACTTGGTTGAAGAATAATATCAGTAATATTTTGAAGGTATATTTATTAGTTTGATCCCCTTCCTCTTAAATTTGAGTCTTTTCCCTTGAACATTAATCCACGATCAGGATATTAGGAAGAAAGTTTGTGTGTAACAGATAGAAATGGATGAGATTAATTCCATGATTGTTCTTCTCTGTTAGATTGCTTTGTGTGAAGAGGGGTCATAAACTTGAAATTTAAATCCCAGTAAAATAAGACAGGAGGTCAACATAGTACATTTCACAGAAGGAGATGATATATTAGTGGAAACTATGTTGTCTTGTTCCTTAAATGACTGTCCTGAATCCAGCTGATTACAGATTATGTTCCTACTAGGGAAAAGCTAAAAGAAATAGAAATCTAAGGGATCCATAAAATCATCATGATTTTTTTTCCTTAAACCTCTGGTTTAAGGAAACCTTGAATTTCAAGAAGTACAGCTCGTTTTACACCTGCAATATTTTTCTAATTATTGCCAATATTTGTGCCCTTTTATAGGGACTGTGGCTGTTTTATACGGGTATCAGGAAAAAGATGAAGTAGGCAGAGGTTGAGGACTGAATGGTTACAATTTTACGTAATAAAAATGACCTTTAGCAGGAATCTGTTTGCAAACTAAGCCATAGAAATCCTAGAGTGAGCTTCCCTAGCTAATAAATGACACACTTTGTTGAGGAACAAAGGGAGGTTTAAACTAGGGTCTGAGCTTTACTCAATCAGTACCTCAATAATCTCACATTATTTGATGAAGAGGCAAGATTAAATGATTAAAGAAGATCCTTCCATTTCTGTTGTGCAAGGTGCTTGAATTACTAGTCATTGTAATCTGTTGACTCAGGTGTCATGTGGGAGGTCCTATGAGATGTTAGTTTTCTAAAGAGTCAATTATTTGTGTGAAAATGTGATGTTAAATGTTCTCAAGATAATACGCCAGGGTTGTGGTGCACGCCTTTAATCCTAGAACTTGGAAGGCAGAGGCAGGTGGATCTTTGTGAGTTCAAGGCCAGCCTGGTCTACAGAGTGAGTTCCAGGACAGCTGGGGCTACAGGGAGACCCTGTCTCGAAAAAAAAAAAAAAGAACAAAAAAAAATGTTCTCAGTATAGCAAATGTGTTACTACGACCAAGGTTCCAAGTATTCTTGCTCTTCTTGATGGTTAGTAATGTGTTTCTAGTAGTGATTTTTGTATGTAAAGCAGTTCAAGATTAACATCAATTTGAGGACTGATAGGATTGAGACCAACCAGCAGGCATTGTTAATAAGGTAAAGGGAGGGAGGCTACCATGTATTTTGGATGTGTGTAGGTTGATCACTGGGAGAGGAATGTAGAGTAGGAAAGATACTAATTACTAAATTTCTTTGTTACAACTGCTCTGTACTTTCCTGCTTCCTCCCATGATGGCTAATCTTAATTGTCAATTTGACTGGATTTAGAATCACCTAGGCAATTAATGAGGGCACATCTGTGGGCATTTCTATGCAGCTGTTTCCAGGGAGGATTAACTGAGGGGAGGAACCACCCTTAATGTGGGTTGCACCATTCCATGAACTAAGGGTTCAGCCCAAATTAAAGGAGCAGGAAAAGAAAGCCATCTGAGCTCCAATGTTCTCCTTTCTCTGCTTCCTGTCTGCTGTCAAGTGTAAAGTTCTCATTTCTGTTTAAATGCAGATACAGACCATTTCCACCACCAGAAAGTTCTACAGAAGTCCGCCGTGATGTGAAGTGTCCTCCTCTTACCCCATAAAGTTTTACAGAAGCATGTGAGGCCATGAGACTGTGGGATCATCCCCCCTGAAATGGTGAGCCAAATTAAACCCTTCCTTCCTTAAGTTATCTTTGTCAGAAATTTTGATCACAGTGATAAAAAGCCAATTATTATATCCACAAACAAGATTTTCCTATATAGTTGTAACACCCCCATGACCTTTAAATGGCTTATATTTGAAAGTCATAGATGATGCAGGCAGATTGAGGCCAGCCTGGTATCTATATTGAGTTCTACACCAACTGTAGCTATAGGGAAGACCCTGTCTGAAACACACACACACATACACACACAATTTTTTTTTTACATTTTTTATGTGTACGAATGTACTGTCTGCATGTAGGTTTGTGCACCTGTGTCGTGCAATGCTGCAGAGGTCAGAAGAGGGTGTCAGATTCCCCTGGAACTGGAGTTAAAGATGGTTCTCAGCCGCCATGTGGGTGCTGGGGTTCGAACCCCAGTCCTCTGCAAGAGCAGTCTGTGCTCTTAACTGCTAGGCCATCTCTCCAGCCCCAACACACACAAGCATTCTTAAAGCAACAGTGAAGTGTCAATACTCCCGCAAAACAACATGTATCAGTAAAGCAATTACTGAAGCTTAAAGTAGAGTTACACTAATTACATTGAATGTTGGCGTGTATATGTGTGGATATGTGAGGATGCCAGTTTTTTCTCCCAAGGGACCTTGGGACTTCTTGAAGATGACTGAAAATCTCTTACCCAGTTCATAAGGCACTGTAATGAGAAATCATAAACTTGGTTTTGCTTCTATTGTGAGACTGGAGTAAGTTACTTAAACTCTTAGAGTTTCACATCCTCACTTCTTGCCTAGATACATGGTTATTGTACATGAAAGCTTTGCTTTGAGGATGAAATTCTGCTAAAATGTTTGAAAAAAACATACAAGAATACATGTCACTTGAATAAGATGACCCTTCATGTCATGATCCTTTTCAAAGAAAATATAGTTAATAAGAGCTGTCATTGTAATTGGGTGGGTAAAATACTTTTAAGAAACTACAGTGCGGGGCTGGAGAGATGGCCTAGCGGTTAAGAGCGCCGACCGCTCTTACAGAGGACCCGGGTTCGATCCCCAGCACCCACATGGCGGCCGAGAGCCGTCTGAAACTCCAATTCCAGGAGAACTCCAGTTCCAGGGGAATCCGAGACCCTCTTCTGACCTCCGCGGCATTGCACGACACGGGTGCACAAACCTGCATGCAGACAGTACATTGATACACATACCGAAATAAATAAAATAAAATAAAATAAAAAAAAGAAACTACAGTGCTTGTTAATTAAAAATTTATCAAGAAAACACTAATTCATTTAATACTGTGGTCTTGCTATGAGTCCTACGCTGATAAATACATTTTGATTCCTAGCTTCTTGCTAGATTTCTGTGTAAGGGACAGGGAAATGAGCGTTATATAATCTTACAATTACAAATATCAAACCATGTATAGAACATTATTGGAGAATCTAAGTCTAGGCTTAAAAATCTTTAACAGAAGCCAGGTGCTGATGGTTTTAATCCCAGCACTTGGGAGGCAGAGGCAGGCAGATGTCTGTGAGTTTAAGGTCAGCCTGGTCAACATAGTAAGTTCCAGACCACCTAGGGCTACAGGGACGTCCTGTCTCAAAAAAAAATTCAAGAATGCTTAACAGAAAACATGCTATCTGGCTGCAATCTTGACAGAACCCTGGCCTTGCAGAAGTCAATGGAAAGTGTTCAAAGTCCTGGAAAAAAAGCACAAAACATGAGACACCATCTGTTGCCGGGTTCAGGGTTTTGCCGATCACCATGGTCAAATACAGGATGAATTTGGGAGAGGGGAGGGGAGTGATGGAAGAGGATAGAGGTACTGATGTAGGCAAGATTTTAAAAAATTCAGTATAGGCTATTTAAAGGACCTAGGCTTTTCCCTGGGGCATGGAGGAAGCTGTTGAAAACTGAAAACTCAGATGTATGAGAGATAGCTTGTTTATGGTGAAATGACAGTAATGTAGAGGATAAAAAAATATTTTTATACAGGAGTCAATAGTTGAGCAAAATTGCGTTGGAGGATAGGGAAAAGGGAGACTATTTGAAAAGTGGACTGTTCATTAGGACTTGATAATTGATTTCATTAGAGGTCTATAGAGGGAAGTGTTAAAGATGACTCCAAATGTCTGGCTTAGGTGAGTCAAGATTGAGAGTATTGGATGATGGGGTAGGGCAAATTTGAAAAAACTTAACATGCCTACAACTGTTTAGTTGTAGGCATGTTAAGTTTAAGATAGTTGTGGAATGGAGTTTGTAATTTGATAACCATTAAGCATATAGATTATCCTAGCCACGGAAACAATTGAGAACATGCAAACTTCAGGTGTGCAATGAACAGTGGGGAACTCCAGAAGAATTTCTGGAGAATGAGAACTCAAGGGCCTGGGGAGATTGCTGGATATATGAGATCACTTGCTGTATAAGCATAAGGACCTGAGTTCAAATTCCTAACACTCACATAAAAAGTGAGGAATGTCTAGGTGTGCCTGTAACCCCAAATGACAAGCTTCTGGTGCAGTGAGAGACCCTGTTTCAAGGGAATAAGGTAGGAAGTGGGGGAAGTAGTGACTTGATATCCTCCTCTGGCCTCTGAATCTACACATATGGTTGCATACACCTGCACACTCACATGCATGTACGACACTCACACATACACTATACATACACATACACACAAAAAATGAACTTAAGAAGAAATGGTTAAGGGGGCAATAGAAGACATTGGAGAATGAAAATCAGGAGAGAAGGGAATCTCAAAGCAGGTATGACAGCTCTGACCAATGTTACAGCGAAATCATGAAAGAAATTGCAGAAAAGTGTACACTTAGTATAGCAATTAAGAAAATAGTGTGAGGAATATGGAAAAAGGCTTTGGAGAGTGGATGAGAAGGAAGAATCAAGGAATTGTAATCTGGTAAGGAGTAAGGTGATAGGTGAGGAGGTGGGAATCACTAATAAAGACATTTATTTTAGAAAACTTAGTGATTGGAATGTAGGCAGTAGATCAATAGCTACAGAGAAATTTATGGAGAATAGTTTTTGTCATTTTGGAAGAGAGAGATTCATTTACTTTCTCTCCCCTTCAACACTACAGCATGACAATTGTGGTCTACAAATGTATTGGTCCACATTCATTGCTATCCTGTGACACATGTGCCTATTGGCTACAGGTTGTACAAACTTGCAACCAAACAAAGAAAAATAAAAACACTAAAGCTCAAAGAGAGTCAGTAATTTTCTATGATTTCATGGTTTTTAAGCATGCTATATCCCAGCAAGAGCCTACTTGCAGTGAAGAGACTGAAAGTATAAATGATAAATGATTTTTAGTCTAATCTTTTTTGCAAGTGTGGACTCAGTGGTAAGATTCACAAAATGGAAATTTGAAGTCCTAAACAAGCTCAGGTACTAGAAATTTGACATGTGTAGAAGAGAGACTGTAATGTAATTGCTATTTTTCTTTTTTTTGGTATTTTTGAGGAAGGATCTCCCTGTAGCCCCAGCTAGCCTGAAACTCGCTTTGTAGACCAGGCTGGCCTTGAACTCACAGAGAGCCACCTGCCTCTGCCTCCCGAGTGTTGGGATTAAAGGTATGTACTAGCAATTGCTAATTTTTATTGAATACTTAGTGTCACATTCTAACTTAAATACCTACATTATCTAATTCTCACAACAATGCCATGAGGGAGTTATTATTATGTTCAATGAACAGATAATGAAAATTGAAGTACATAATAGTTCAATAATTTGCTTTTGGTCACATAGACTCTGTGTACTAGATCTTTCTAAGCCTTCTAAGGATCTTTTTAGAGGAGGAAACTAACTCTAAGGGAGGCGAGTTCATTTTTTCCAGGTACAACCATGTTATAATGATTGAATTGTTGTTGAGACCCAGGCTTTGTCTTGTACTAAAGCTACTACCACACTGTCTTAATCACCACACTGTCATGAATGGACACTAGTAAAATAGAGAATATGTTTATATTTTTTCAGATTCATTTTCTAAGACAAAATGGTCCCTGAATTTAGGTAATAGTAAGAGTTTTCCCTTATTCCAAGAAATTGATAGTGAAGACATGTACTTTCTTACAGTGTATCACATTATAATGCTGCAGGGTATTTGTAGAAAGCTTTACAGTGAAAGCAGGGGCTGCAAAATAGCTACTCAGGAAGAGCAATAAGTAGTTGAATGTCATGTGGCTTCTTCATGTGGCTTCATGATAGGAGACTTTCTTTGTCCTTCACGGAGAGAATGCTGTTAGGGTACATGAGCTCATGTCCTTCGAACTGGCTAAATATTTCCTAACAAAGCTGTTTTAGATAACAAGCCATCGGCCCCATATTTGTAGACTATAAACATTATTCTGTTTGTGGAATGGGGTAGAGCAGAGTATGCAGCTAGGAGGAACAGGTTACTTTCCTCCAGAGATGGCTGTGTATCTAACAGAAACAATGTGTAGATCACAGGGAAGGAAGCAGATGGTTGTATTGTCTAAATTCCTAGTACTGTGCTCACTTCTTACTACCAGGGTATTCATCCAGTGTTTGGTCTCTTAGTTATAGCTTGATACTCGACCTAATATATGGTGTATTATTAATGTTTAATAACATAATTCTTATTTCAGTAATGCAATTTACAAATTTCTGTCTTTTTTAAGTTTGTTTCTTTTATACCCAGAGACCAACTTATGTGTGTATATCTGTGTAAACTGTTATTTTGTTAGATTTGTGACAGTCCATTATTTCTCTGATCAATAAATTAATGGAAAAGAAATGAACAAAAATGTATGTGGTAAAGCAAATGGGAAGTTACGCTTTTATTCTAGTTACATGTATGGAGTATTGCTAGGTACCAGGAGCTGCGCAGGCTAGAAAGTTCTAGAAAATGCAGTTCTTTCCTCAAAAAGCTTATTCTACATTTTTTTCCCATTGAACCAGTGATAGGGAACTAGCTTCCTCATCCCTGTGTGGTTCCTGAGTTAATAGTTTCACGAGCACAGCCGAACAAGATCATGAATCTCACTCAACACACTGAAGTAAAATTTAAGATTTTGATAGCCATAAATAATGAGATATGAGTAATAACTACAACACTGATATAGTCAATTGAGAGTAGAGGGAAGATACAGAAAAAATTCCAAAGAGGCGGTAAGTTCTGGATAGAGCTGAGGTATTTGCATGGCTCAGTGAAAGAGAAAGTAACTATAAATCTGTGTAACATTTTGAACAGAAGAATGCCTGTTTGTTGATGGATGGGGAAATGTTTATGGGAAAGGTAAAGGAATAAATTGTATTCAGTAAAGGAATAAATTGTATTCAGTGCTTTTCTTACAGAAAGCCCCTTTTGCTTGGCCTTTGAGAGAGCAAAAGGGCCTGCTTATAGATTAAGGGGAAAGAGAAGGTCAAATCACTGGCTTTATAAAAGACAGAACAAGCTGTAGGGAGATGGAGACACAGGTAGCATTAACTGAATAAATAAAGCCTTTCCTCTCGAAAAATAGACGAATAAAATATTTATCCGACATTAAATATTAACAAAGAATTAATGAAACCACCCAAAACATTTTATCTGCGTAGGAAGTTTTGGCTCTTCTAAAAATGCTGTTTTAAATCCACAAATACTTCAGATATGATTCATGCAGTAGTGTGAGTCTCTGGAGAGGTAAGTACTACACGAAAGGTGATAAATGGACATGACCTCCAAATGAGACTCTTATGTTACCTCTTTTCAGTTCAGTGGTAAGAAAGGCCTAAGCTTAACAATTTTATAAATGAATGGATTGCTAGATGTCAAACTCTCTCAATGAGACCTAGCATTTCCCTAGTCCCTGCACATATGTGGGAAGAATAAGGAAAATGAAAGCCATTTGCACCTGATCTGTTGTTGCCATTAGGCATACCCTTTCTCTGCTGAAGGGCTCTAGTGGGAAGAATGGTACCTTCCACATGGCATTGCCTCTGAGTAGCTTTGTGAATTCCTTTGGGCTATTATGTTGGTTGGTACTTTGGATTCTTTGGCACCCAGCACCAGCTGATGCCCTGCTCTGAGTTCCAATTGGACAAGCTTTCTCACTCAGTACTGTAGCTGTCTCCAGGGCATTGTTCTTGAGACTTCCAACAGGGCAGATTTGTGTAGTTGGCCCATCTGGACAAGATCTATAACAAGTAGAGCTCTGTGCAATAAGCTCATCTCCATAGTCCACCCCCTCTATCCCCGCCTTCGGGCTGCAACAGCCTGACACCCCAGCCCCACCATAGAGAGTATCAAAGAGATACTCTCTGCTCTGCTCAAAGGGGTATTGCTTATGCCTTCTTATTGATTGGCACTACCTGGGCAGAAATGGGGAAATGGGGGTCTCTACCCTTTTCAATTCAATCTCCTTCCATAGCCCAGTTTTAAAAATTTTAATTCTTTGCATGAGAGTGCTCATATAGCTAATAAAAATAATTTTTCAATCTGCTAACCCTAGCACTAGGGGGGCTGATACAGGAGAATTATGAGTTCAGTGCTAGCCTAGGCTGCAAATAACTTCCAGACAAGCTTAGGATACATAGCAAGATCTTGTCTTCAAAAATGAAAATTTCTAGACCAGCTACCTTGGTTACTCTTTACAAAATTAATGGACAGAAGAGAATCTCAGCAAATAAGAAAGATCAGATAAGCTCAATCTGAAAATGGAGAAAGCTGAGCTTATTCTTTGACTATAGAATTTATATTATATTAACCATTGAATTTACTGACCTTAAATTTGGAGCACTAGGTGGTATGGAATAGTGAAGGAGAGGTGAAAAGGACAGAGAGTGGTGAGAAGAAAGGTGAGGGGAAGAGAGAACAAAGGGAGGACACTTGAGAAGGTAGGAAGGAGAGGGGGTGGTAGTGAGGAGAGAGAGATTGGGTTATATACTTAATTATTGTTCTGGGTCTAGAAAAAGGGACATGATTTTTTTTAAGCCGGTGTTTTATTGAAGCTCTGTGAGGACATGATGTTTTAAGAGATTATTTGTTCATGTATTTCAACTGCTATCTCTATACTTTAATCTCTTTCATCTTATTTCTTTGTTCTTCCACAGTTGGGTCATTTCAAAGGACTCAGTGTCCCCAGCCCATGTTTCCCCATGCCCCAGAATGACGTACCAACCCACTCTATTCTGACCTTTCTAGTTTCTTTATCTGAGTCTTATAGAAGGAGAAAGGGAAGCAAGAAAAAGATGAAGAAATAGGTCAGATTTTTGGCTCTCTAACTTATACAATTACCCAAGAGAGATTGAATCAATGTCTGTTCAGGATAGGGGCCTTTTACATGCCTAGTTCTTCCTCAGGAAACCCTGAAGCTCACTCTATACAGAAGGACAAAGTTGGGAGGTCCTGGAAAACAAAGAGACTTTGGAGAAAAAGAAGAAAGAAGTCAAAACAATAATAGTCACTCCAAAGATTGTTTCTGTACTTTACTCTTCCTGGGTTTTACTACCTTTGATCTCAATTTTCCTAGCATTGTCAAATACCTTTCTCAAAGAATAACCCTACCCCCCCCTTTTTTTTTTTTACTACCCAGCAGCATAACAAACCCCATGGCTGTGTTAGCTGGTTAAGGACTAGAACAAATATTTCTGATACCAAAAAATTCAGGTGGATCTGGAAGTAGTCTTTCTCAGGGTCCAAAGTTCTTGCCCCAATGCTGACAGTGTTCAATTTCTCAGGAGAATTGAGCCCCTCTCTCTTGACACATATAAGAACATCCTGTCTCAGTGCAGCCGATGACTAGCCTATCTTTGTTAAGAGGTGGAGAGTCTGAACCTTTGTTTCCTGTCAGAGTAAAGACCCCTGACTAGGTCATTCAGGGAAGCAGTTTTGGGTGGAAATGTATCCATATTTGAGTTTGCAGTAGGAGAAGTAGAATGCTGAGTAAAGGTCAGGCTCTGGGTGGAAGTAGAAAGATGAGGAGTGATGCATATTATTAAGATGACAAAACAAGAATCTGCTAGTGTCAATATTCTCTGGACTAGTAGAAAACAGAGGAGCCCCATCCATGGCATCAAGTCATCCTAGTGTCAGGAACATGGCCAAATCTTAGTCTCATGAGAAATAGAGTATGGAGACAGCCTGGATTAGGGTACATAAGCCATGTTTATAAGCATAGCCTCCATTGAAACTAGGCAGTATAGTCCCATATAGCTTGGGGACTGGTAGTTGAAGTCATGAGTGGGAGATCAAGAGGGACCCCTGATGGAGATTAATGAAAGGGAAAAGCCCATCTGGGAGAAAGCAGGAAGCCAACAACTGGACTCTAGAGCCTCCACTGTATTCACAGTGCCTGCTGGATATCTTCTGACCGTAGAACTTTATAGATAACCCAGTAGAAGATATTGAAAATAAGAAAAGTGAAAGGGAAGACAGCCCTAGAGATAGTGTCAATTCTCTTAGCTTGGTCCACATAGAGTTTTCTCAGTGTTTCTCCCTCCTTTAGAAGAGGAGCTGGAGGCTGGGGACTATAAATTCTGGAACCTTCCATTGGACCCCCATCCCTTGCCTGTAGGCAATGTCCTAGGCCATAGCCTCGGAAGTAGAAGCGTCTTTCTCGTATGATGTCTTCTTCCTGGAATTACAAGAGATAAAAGGTGGTATTTGAGGCCACAGTTGTGAGACAGGGTGATAAAAGCCAGACCACATACAAATGTCTCATAGGTAATGCAATGTAGGTAAATGGCTAGATACATACCTCATGCTTTTACCACAAAATTACTTGTGAGAAGTATATATGCTAAGCAGCATATGCTAAACAGAGGTTATATGTTATGATTTTATTCATAGATAAGCCCTGAGTTGTCTTTTTGAAATGTATAACATCATTCAAAGCCATCTAAAACCCAATGAAGTGCCAGTATCTCAGTGTCACATTATCTCTGACTGGTAAACAGAATAACAAAACTATTAGACAGTGAAGCTGAAATATTTAGACTTAGTAAAATTGTCTTTAATGGATTTTAACAGCTTTAGAATGTTTGCTTTGTATAGAGTGTATTTTTAAAAAGTTAATTTTTGGCCCAAAGTTGAAAATTCCAAAAGTTTCAAATGATCACTTGGGCTAGACAAAGTAGGTTAAAGTTGATCACTGTTCTACAGAGCTGTATATTTCTTTGTAAATCAGCAGCTTCGACACAAGAGTCATCAATACCTCTAGAACATTTATTACCCAAATGTACATTCTATTCCTATACAATGCACACCTTTTGATAGACACACTAACACTGAAGAGGAACATTTTATATAAGAATAAAGCAATGTGGTTGACTGCAGAAAGTCTGTTAATCCAGTAGTCAGCTGACAAACTTAAGTAGCTATAACAGAGCCGGGAGGCAGGAAGTAAGTGCAGAAAGACAGAGATAAAAGAAATAGAAGGGAGAGAAGGAGGAAGAGGAGGAAGAGGAGAAGGAGGAGGAAGAAACACAAACACTCCAAACCCAGAGTCATCACTGGAGTTTTACTTACACAGGAGGCCCTCAGCCTCTCCTGTAAACTTTACACTTGTTCCCTCATTTTAGACAAGATTTGATAAATATGTCCTTCAAATAGAAGATGACTATAAAATTTTAAAGTATTGAAAATTCTGGAGTAGAAGACTCAGCTAAGAGATGCCTGAAATGAAGTACCCCATTATATTATTTCACCTACTAATTCAGTTTTCGTAGAACTGAGGAAGTTCCAGAGACTAGAGACTTTCTGGGCTAAAACTGGAAATCCAGAGGAAACCAGGAAGGCTAAGTCACCCTAGTAACCTGAGGTAATTCTATAAATTCTAAGAACAAGATACATGCATTTTGTATGGGTATGACACAAATTGTACATAAAGAAGATGTTAAACATTTTGTGTAGTTAGAGAGACATTATGGGATCTCTATAACAAGGAATGTGGAAACACAATGAAAAGTAGTTTTGTAGGTGAGCTATTGGTGTGGTATGCCTTCATAACCTTTAATTTGTCACCCCAAACTTAAGTATTTGGAAGGCAAATTCAGTTTAGAAATTCATGAGCATATGTATCCTATCCTTTCTCTGGTGTCTGCAGGCTCCTATACAGACTTGCTCACTACTGTATTCCTAATAACAAATACCAAGCCTACAACCTAATAGATATTCAGTAGATTTCTATCAAATGAACAAGAGGACTGATGAGAAACATGCTTCAGAATATAAAGGAATGACTTTTTCTTCTTTTGATGCCAATATCTTGTCACAATTCCAAACTGAAGAGTCTATTCAGAAGAGAATCTCAGTTATAAAGTACTTGGCATGAAAAAAAATACTGCTTGTCATGCTCCAAACAATTGTTTAATACCCTTTGGCTTCTAGAAATGCAATAGCACCTGTGGTGTAGGAAAGAAATGTAGTCTGCGCAGCAGAAACTTTGCCACCCTGTTCTTGTTTTGTCAGGCTCTTTACAAAGAGTTGTATGTGTATATGCTGGGTACAGTTCACTGTTGTGATTCTTCAACCCTGAGCTGTTCTAGTGTGGCAGTTGAAGGCTCTTTACTCTCATGGCTTCTTTTATCAAAGACCTTGACTCATCTCACATGTATTCCATAGTTAATTTTCACACTCTTTCTACAGTGGAAGTTTGCTGGGCCCACTTTACAAATAAAGAAACAGAGGCAAGCAAAATATCTCACAAGGAATTGAAAAATGAGAAGGGTAAGTAACATGGTTTTCTTCCTTGCGTTTTGGTTGAGGATCCTGTACCTCACTACTCACACAGCCCCTCCCCCCAAGTTTGAGGACACAACTACAGAGTATGTGTTGGAAAAAGTGCTCTGAACAAAAAAGTTCAGTCCAACTGCTATTACTGTTTCGATAAACCAAATTATTTCCCCTTTTATCCAGTAAATCTAATGGAACTTATTCGGAATTATTTCCTACACTAGAAAAAGTGATTTCATACATAAGAGAAAATATATCCAATAGAATAAGCTGTTCATGGCTCTTTTAAGATTTAGTATGTATCCTTTATGGCTGGTGCAGCAAGATAAGTGGCTAAAAATCAAGGGAAAGGGGTTTGGATTTGATATTAGTGATTTAGGACAAATAGAGGTGTGTGTGTGTGTGTGTGTGTGTGTGTGTGTGTGTGTGTGTTGGAGATAGACAGTGTGCCTGAAATATCACTTTATGATTTCCATGGCTATTGAAATAGAATTGCCATTTTTCCACATACCTAGAAGCAGAATGCTGAGAAACTAGAGAGAGAAGATCTACCAGGAAGCCAAGCTGGGGAAGAAAGGCCCATTGTAGAAGGCTGGGAGTGGAAATGGGAAAGAGTGATAAAATATTGAAGTGGGAGAAGCAGGAAGAAAAAAGGTTGGAGATGGGGAAGGGTGGGTGCTGAATGGAGGGTGAAGAGGTAAACAGGGTTCTGAGAACATGCCCCGGAGAAGATTTGCTAGTATTTTGATTTTTTTTTCAAGTTATTCTAATAAAAACTGCAAGAATTTCTGTCTATCCACTTTGATAGCCTTTGCCAATCAATCTGGAAGTGTTGATAGGTCTGTTACATGGCTGCTATGTTCAGAGCAGGGGATTAAGACCTACTGGGATGATGGAGAAAAACTTCACCCTTCCCTCTGAATTTTATAGACCAGCTGGAAAGGTAAATTGGAAGTCTATGCAAAAAACCCATCCCATCATTTTAGACAGTGACATGGAAGAAGATTATCATGTAGTAGAGGTGGCTGGTTGAGGAGATTAGAAAGAAGATGATTAAGCCTAGAGCTGGGTGAACAGTTGGCTGGCTCTTGGCAAATTTGATCTTGACTATGGGTTCCTGATAATCATAAGGTTTCTCCCCTTCATCAGTTTTTTTTCTCAGGCTAAATACTTCTACTTTAACTGGAGCATCAAGGCCCAAAGTGAATCTAGAAAAAGATCAGCTATCAACTTGTTCAGCCTATTTGGGGCCTCTGAGATTCCTGGATAGTTCCACTGGGGTGGCAGTAGCTTTAAGAAACTAAAGAAAGGGACATTATTAATAGCATGGGTTTGGTTTTCAAGTTTTATTCGCATTAATAATAAGACTCCGACCACTTTCAGGCAAGCCACGGGGGGTCCTAAGCAGGTAATTAGGCTGCTGCTGTTGAACTTTGGCCTCACTGTTAACCTGCACATAAGCAGGGAACAGACAGAATGTAGGCAGTAGAGGGCTGGATGGGTATAGGGTAAGAGAGGGGATTAGTGTCAACCTGAGTAGCTCTATAGTAACTGTAGAAATCTTTGTTGTTGAGACATCAACATAGGTATTTTAGTTGGGAAAAGGACTGTTTGAGACCTGCTCTTTTCTAGGTAGGAGATGTTAAAACATCAAATGCAAAACTCATAAGAAGATAAGATTTTAGTATCTGCAGGCAAGTTTAGCCCAACTAAAGTACTTGGGACAGTTATTTTAGAAAAGGGAATATCCTTATTTCTTTCCCTCTGCATGTTTTTCTGCAGGGTTTTCAGGAAAGGCTTGTAGGTCTCTTATTCAAGGAGATACAGTTGTGGATCAATCCACTAGAGGGCATGCTACCCAGAAACAAAGGAAAGAACTTAGGTGAGGCAAGAACTGGTGTTCAGAAAAATCCTTAAATGTGACAGGAGCCCTGCCTTGCCCAGAGATGAACCATATTAAGGTACATGAAACTCTGGAGATAGGTTGTGTTGTAGTATTAGAACAGGCATATGATAGGGGTGCCCCAGGAGCAGCTGAGATAGGAGATGGGTGTTAGGAAAAGCAAAGATTTCTTGTATTAGCATGGCTCAGATAGGTTAGAAGCAAGGTGTGTGTGTGTGTGTGTGTGTGTGTGTTTGAACCCAAGGCATGTACATGCTAGGCAAGCACTCTGCTACCAAGTCACAACCTCTGGCTCTAGAGTCAAGATTTTGGCAGTTGATTTAGGTAATTTATATTCTTTTTTTTAGGTAATTTGTATTCTATTCTCTAGAACTAAATATGTGTTAGGATTTTTCGTTTTTTAGCCTCCAGATTAAGTAGAATTCATGGCATCAAAACTCAGGGCATGGTGTCTCTGAAGATTAAGCAACCAATAGCAGGGCTTTCATAACTGGAGATGGCTTCTCTCAGGGTAGACCAGGCACCTCTGTTGTCATGACAACTTACCTAGTGCTATTATCTGGGCAATTGAGGGTAAACTGCTTCTGTTGTCATGACAACAATTTCCTCTTATATCTCCCCCTGGTGATCACTCTGCTGTGGAAGAAATGGGGCTAACAAACAAGAATGAGGAGGAACAGCACCTCAGTTCTAACAACTCTGAGGAGCCTGATGAAAATCAAGAAGAATTCCAACAATCAGAACAGGCAAGTATTGATCTGTATACCACCTCAATATGGGGACCATCTTAATGATCCCTAGAAGGGAACCTTTTTCTGTCTCTTGAGTTCTTAATAGTGGGACAACTTTGGATACCTTCCTTCTGAATGTGGGCCAACCAGAAACAGCTAGTACTACTTCTCAAAGCAGTGCCATGTGAGCTAAGTTGATATGGGTCTAAGACTAGCTAGAATAGTTTAAGTGCTTACTATGTGCCGGGCCCTGTGTCCACTCTCTTAATTCCTCTACTGCTTCATAGGGGTTAATGTCCTATTATATAGATAAGGAAATAGAACCCAAGAGGTAAAGTATTTAGCTTAACTGTCCCCAGCCTGGGTCTAGAATCTGGGACTCCCGATTGCCCAGTCCTTGAGCCCTGGGTTGGATCTTTGTGGGAAAAGGATTGGGGGTGGGGAAGGAGTTCAAAGGAGAAACGAAGTGGGCCCCTCCCTATTGGCACTCACCATGCGTTGGCGCCTCTGCCTTCTTCGAAGTCTCATAAATTCCTTATGCTGACGAGAGACAAAATTGACAGCAGCATACTCCAGCAAGGCAGCAAACACGAAGAGCAGGCACACAGCCATCCAGACGTCGACTGCCTTCACATAGGATACCTGCAACACCCGTCAGCAGGTCAATCTACTTTTTCAGAGCCCTTCCATGGACTAACCTACGGCTTTCCAGTCCATATCAGTTGCTTCCTGTGATTCAGTTTTACCCTGAAATCCCATGGTTTTTAAACAAATTTACCATGATGTGTACCTTTATCTGAAAACCTATGTTAAAAAGATTGAGCTACCCATCATCCTTCATCTCTCTGCACTCTCCACCCTCTACTTTAATCAGCCTTTCCTCCCTACTTTTCTTTTCCTTTCTTTTTTCATTCTTGCTTGTCTGTCTTGCCTTCTCTTTATTCTTCTCTTCATTCTGATTCTTGTATTATTCTGATTCTCTGTCAATAAATAGCAATCATTATGATCCTGATATTTGTTTGCTCTCTGGTATCTCCTGCATTTCTCATAGCCAGAGTGATGATTAGGCACAGTTCACAATTCCCGTGTGGAGACATTTAAGACTTACAGATAAAGGATCTTAGTGGAGATCGCTGGGTAAGACTTGGAAGTTCTGAGTTTTCAAACTAGTAACCTTGCAGTTTACCTAGGCTGCAGCCTCACTGGCAGACTAGGAACACTTTCATTCCTATTCTTCCATTAATCCTGTGGATTTTTCTTCTGCTTTTGCAAGAGGCCCGGCTGAGGAATGGAGGTCAGCAGTTAGCTAAGGCATCTCTCACCTTGGAGAGGAGAACAGAGCAGAAACCTGAGGGTGTACCACCCAGCCTCAGTCATGACACTTCACTAATTGTGAGGTACTCTTTGCATCCACCTACCGGCTTTCTAGCGCTCTCCTCTTAGCACCTGCTTTTGGCGGCCTTTAAGAGCATAGCATTTCTCTCCCACCTCCCTAGTGAAGGTTGAACATTGGCCTCTCCTGGTGTAGGGTGTAGCTACACGGGTCCAAGAGGAGGGTCAGAATTTTAGTTATTGATGTCTTTCACTTCCTTATCCAGAGTGACTTCCTATGTAGTTTTGAGCTCACTCCATGTAGCTGTATAGCAAGAATAAGGTTCTTGAAATGTGGCTTTCATCAGTTTCTGCTACATTGGGAGGGAGCTGCACATCCCAGGTAAGGAGAAAGTTTGACTGGATAAATTCTCTACCTTGCTGGCATTTTATGGTACCGGAGATTTAACCCATGACCCCATACATTCCAGGCAAGTGCTCCACCACTGATCTATATCCCTATCCTTCGACCTTAGTGGAAGTTAACTTGAAAAAACTGCCTCGCCTACAAGAGCATTTGGTAATGGTTGCAGAAAATTTTGGTCACACAAATGTGATGGTTGTCAGTAGCATCTAATGGGTGGAAGACAAGGATACTGCTAAGTATCCCATATACAGCCTTTCCCTCCAGCACACACACGCACACAAGCACCCATACATGCAGCATGCACATGCACACCAGAATTAGCTATCCTTGTTGAGATGCTAAGGCTGAGAAACTCTGCTTTGGGGGGCAAATTCACTGCAAGGTTAATAGTGGGGTACTGAATAACTCTGACTATGAATTCTTGGTCCCTCTGCTATACCATCTACTAACAAGATGTTCCATTTAATTTTCAATCCTCCAAACCCCTGGGCCCCCAAGGATGATGCCAAATAGTGGCTATGAAAGTCAATAATGAGGTAATGACAAGGGATGGTCTTGAAGAGCTTAGAGCATTAACAAAAAGGGCCCCTTAAACACCTGTGGCCTTGCTAATAATGAATGTGTCATTAATATATTTCTGAAAATTCCCTGAAGTCGAGCTCATCTGATGGATGGTAAGTTTCCTAAATGGTCTCCAAGTATCTAGTCTTATCACTTCCAGTCTGCTCCTCAGACAGCAGATTTTTTTTTTCAAAATGTATATCACTCCCTTCCTCACAACCCTTCAGAGGTTCTTCATTATCCTTGGGGTCTAGTATATGTTCCACTTAACATGGCCTTTGACCTCTACCCATCTCCTCAGCTTCATTGTGCCCCTTGTAATCCATGACCCTGCCACAGTGAAATAGTTTAATAGTTTTTGTTTTATTTTGTTGAAACAGGGTCTCACTATGGAGCCCTGGCCAGTACAGAACTCACTGTGTAGACCAGGCTGGCTCCTAGCTCACCTGCTTCTGCCTCCTAACTGCTGGGGGATTAAAGGCATATGCCACTGGGCCTGGTTGTTCTATAGTATTTAAGAAGCCAGTCTCGTCTCCTCTTCTCTCTGTTATTTGAAGGACATATCCTTCATCTTCCACTTTTGCTATCTTATCCTCAGTGGAGCCTTCCCTGATCATCCTAGTGTGTCTTGCCATTCTGTATGTGCCTGGCTTACCCGTACCTCCTTTCGAGTCATTACGTACCTGGTCACTCCATTAAACTATGAGCTCTTCCATGTCACAAACTATTTTTATGTTGTTTATTGTTTTAACCCTAATGCCTGAGTGCTTGGCACACAATAAAATATTTTTAGAATGAATGGGTGGATAGAAGATTTAGCAGAATTTGTCTGTGCTGGGCCTTACTTCCTTTTGCCCTTCTTTCCTCTCTACCTCACAACCTCAGGGTTAGATGTTGATATAGGATTTAGAGAATTGGATCCTTCCTGCCTGCTGATACTTTATCTTCCATTTAGCCTTTCCTTTCTGCTAAGCCTCCAGCAGCTGTGCACATCAAGAGGCTGGCAGAGAGATGAAGATCAGTGCCTTGGGGGCCCCCTCAAGGTAGTGAAGGAATGGTTTCCTGGGAATGTGGAGAAAGGCCACTCCAACTGTGTTCCCCTAAAAGAAATCTTTTGTCTCATTCTAGACAGTAGAGCTATACTGAGGGTGGGATTGGTATTGCTGTCAGAAGTCCTGGCTGGGCCTCATCTCTTTCCTTGAAGCCCCCACCAAACTTAATGTTACACAAACTCAGTGGTGAAAGGAGCTCCCTGGCTTGCCGAGGCCTTTGTTTGCTCCATGGGTTTGATCAATTAGGCTACTTTGTTCCCAGTGCATGCATGCCTGGCTGTTTAGTTTACTGGCCAGTGAGGTTGTAAAAAAGGCATGAAGCTAATAAAGTACCGAGTATTGCAAACAATCTAGCAAACTCCCTTTTTTTTTTTTTTCCAAATGAGGAAGCTAAGTAAATCTTAGGAACAGACAGATTGTGCCCAACTCAGGAGGGGACCAGAAGAGGAAGTTCTCTTGGCAAGAAAAAGGCATAAATTGCAGTATGCCCTTTAGTTAGGAAGAATCACCCTGCCTCACAGAGGCAGTGAACTGGGACAGGCTTCTTAATATAGTGCTCCCTTTGTGTCTCTGATCCCCATATATGGCTACTAAAATAATAATGTGATCATCAGAGCCAGAGTGGCCCTGTGGGAGCTTATCTAGTATAGCCTGCCTCTAAGGGCCTCATTGATATCCCCGTCCATCTAGAAAACACATACAGGAAGTGATCTTTGAAACACTCTTCTCAGGTACTTGATTATGAACTGAACTTTGCTACTGTTTATCCTTACTTAGCGGGCTTTGGAATAACTCAGAAGCTTCCCAGCAAATGAAAAATCAGTGGGGAAATACCATCTGCTTTATTTCAAGGTCCATCGCTCATTCTTTTCAACTCTGACACCTGCTAAATATAAAAATAATTAACATTTATTGAGCAGTTATGTGCCAAACCCTTTCTTGTATGTTAATACATAATTTATCTTTTGCAATAACCTTTGGAAGATGTAGCATTCTTATCCTCATATACAAGCGAGGTAATGGGGAGACAATTTACCTAAGGCCACACTATTAGTAAATCAGGGGACTGGGATTTAAAGCTAAATCTTCCTGTCTCCAGTCTCCTACACTTAACCCCTACCTCCATCTCCTCCAGAGCAGATTCATAAATTCACCATCAATATCCCATATTACCCCTTGCAGAAGTCTCCAGTAAAAAGAAAAAGAAAAAAAATGTTTTATTAGGAATAATCAGTGGGAGAAGGGAGATCTCAGGGGCTAGTCCTCAACAAATCACAGTAAGAGGGAATATATTCAAGGAAAAATTATTCTATAACCAAGTATAGGACCTGGTATATAGTATGTGCTCAATAAATATTTATTGAATGAAAAAAGGCATCATTCTAGTTGGCTCAGATGCTTGCTGACCATACAGACTTTGAGGTAACCTTTAAATTCCCTCCATGAAGACATGAGACAGGGAAAGCTGTTTCTAGTCCTATCAGCACAAATTTTTCTGCATAGTCAAAACATCAGGACCCAGATGATCAAAGTCTACTCTCTTTAATGGCTTATTATATTTGCAACCTGAAATAATTCTCAACCACCCAAAATGAGCACCATATCTAGAGCTCTTTGTAATAGCATCTTATTTGTGATACTAAAGAGGACAGAAGTTGGTTCAAAATTCTATCATTTCTTTGGTTGTTTCTGGTCAGCATGACCGTGTGAAGGTCATTATACCTCTCTGGTCTGTATTCTCATCAGGATAATGAAGTAATCAGACTTTTTATTTGACAAGGGTCCTTTAATATTGAGCATGCTAGTATTTCCCCAAAGAAAATCAAGTTAAGTAAGGCACTGACTGACTCTACTCATTCACTAGCTAGCACCATCCCTACCTTAATGTTGAAGATTGCTACGATATTGGAGAAGAAATGTTGGATACCAGCCATTGCACATTCACACCTTGCATCCTTAAATCCAAGGTAAAGAGTGAGCATTGGGGAGTATGAGGTTAATGGGAAATTGGGAGCTTGAGGCCAAGCAGGTTCCTTTCTCTTCACCTTAGGCAAGGAGGCGCGGGAGCCAGAGCTCTGGGTTGTCATGGTGAGGACGGTGGTGATGCCCAGGCCTACACGGGCAGGGGCAGCATCCATGTTGATCCAGAAGGACACCCAGGACAGGATGACAATGAGCAGGCTAGGGATATACATCTGAATCAGATAGTAACCCATCTGCCGTTCCAGGTGAAACTTGACCTCAATGCAGGTGAATTTCCCTGCAGAAAAGAAGTGCAGTGTTAGGCTCTCAGTCTCCAGCCTACACCTTATCCTGAGGCGTGGAGGGCAAGAATAGTGAAGCCCTATCTCTGTTGACTCAGCCTTTGGAATCCTTAGCTAGGCCAATAAATGTTACTTTCAAAATGGCCCCAGGTAGTCCCAGATGTATTTCCTTTAAAAGTTCTCAGATATGCTGTGAATTGCCTTCCTGTTCCTAGCACTTTAGCTTCTAGCATAAGGTCTTTTTCAAATAGTAGTTACAGTTGAGGATAAAGAATGAGAGATAGTGTGATCAGAGCCACACCTTGTGGGTTGAATCTTGAACTTTCTACTCAGTAGCTCTGTGATCTCAAACAAATTGCCCAAGCTTTTTGTTTGTTCTGTTTTCCTGTTTGTTTTGGGGACAAAGTCTTTTTATGCAGCTCTGGGTGACACTGAATTTGGAATTTTACCACCGTATCAGGCTCCACCTGAGCATTTTAACTATAGTTTTCTTACCTGAAAAATAGAGTAGTTAAGAAAAGTACCTCTATCCCTGGGCTGTTAGAAAAATTAGATGACAGTACATGGATACACATACAGAAATAAATAAATGCTAGGATTAAATAAATTAATCCTAGCACTTGGGAGGCAGAGGCACGCGGATCTCTGTGAGTTTGAGGCCAGCCTGGTCTACACAGTGAGTTCCAGGACAGCCAGAGCTTCAGGGAGGCCCTGTCTCAAAAAGACCAAAAAAAAAAAGAAAAATTAGATGAAATAATGTATTTGAAGTTTGGGGCCCAGTAGCTGTTTCTGTTGTTAATTTATTAAGAAAGCAATTGGGCTTCACTCAGCTCTCACTATTCTCCCTTGCTTGCCCTTGCCCATATTCCAGAAGCGTTCTAGCCACAGTGACCACTGTCTGTGTCTTAAGCAATTGAAAAGAGACAGATAGTAGACATCTGGAAACAACATCCAACAGATATCAGCTCTAGACAGTGGGCTGCAGGTTCCAATAGAGTATCAGGCAGTGGTATTCTGTTCTACTGCAAAGAAGTGCATTGAACGCAGCCACATATCCTAGTGCTGTCCTTCCCGTTCCAGCTGCTTTACTTTCCCATGGCTCTGAGGCTAAGAAAACAGTAGCTCACACCTTAGGCCAGGTGTGTTGGCCCAAGCTTTTAGTCCCAGCACTCAGGAGACAGAGACAGGGTCTGTGAAATCAAGGCCAGCTTTGTCTACATAGCAAGTTCCAGGCCAGCTGGGGATACAGGGCAACCTTGTTTTACAAAACAAAACAAAATAAAACAAAACAAAACACAGCCTTGGGATAACCCAAGAAGAAAAGGACAGTATTTAATACACTCATTTCTAAATATCCATTGGGAGATTCGTTTCAGGAACCCTTACAGATACCAAGATCTGTGGATGCTCAAGTCCCTTATATAAAATGACATAGTAGTTGTATTTAACCTTTAGCCTCTTATATATATATTTTTAATTTTTTTAAAATTTATTTCTGTATGTGTATGAATGTACTGTCTGTATGCAGGTTTGTGCACCTGTGTCGTGCAATGCCACGGAGGTCAGAAGAGGGTGTCAGATTCCCCTGGAACTGAAGTTCTCCTGGAACTGGAGTTTCAGACGGTTTTTGGCCGCCATGTGGGTGCTGGGGATCGAACCCAGGTCCTCTGTAAGAGCGGTCGGCACTCTTAACTGCTAGGCCATCTCTCCAGCCCCCAGCCTCTTATATTTTTAAAATTATGTTTAGATTACTCATTTTTATTTTTGGGTTTTGTTTTCTTTTGTTTCCCATTGTAGTTCCAGCTAGTCTGGTACTTACCACGTAGAGCAGGTTGGCCTTAGTCTCACAGAGATCTGCCTGCTTCTACCTCCTGCTGGGAGGACATGCACCACTACAGCCGTTTACTCATTTTTAAATGTTAATTTATTTTTATTTGTGTACATGTGTTTGTGTGTGTGCACATGCCACAGTTTATGGATATGGAGGTCAGAGGACAACCTGTGGGGTCATTTCTCTCCTTCTACCATGTGGGTCCCAGGAATTGAACTCAAGTTGTGAGGTTTGGATGCAAGTACTTTACACATGAAGCCATCTCACTGGCCCTAGATTACTTATTATACTGAACTAATCTAAATTCTGTGTCAACACTTGCTATCCTGGATTCATTAGGTAATATTAACAAAGGAAAATGTCTGTACATCTTCAGTACAGATGAAATTTTTCTTGAATGCTTTCAATCTGAAGTTAGCTGGATCCTTGGATGTAGAACCTGTGGATATGGTAAGCTAACTCTCTCTTCCTATTTTATTCTAACCCAGGCTGAACTCTTACCAGGAGTCTCTGGTTTACAAGGGCAATGCTTTCATCAGTTACTGACTGAGGCTTTCACATGCTGTGTGGCACTCTGACCTCCTACTTTTCTCTGAGTCTATTCTTACCCAACACCCTGAGCTTCTTCCTATGACATACCTTTATTGGACCCATGTTTCCTTTCTGTTCTTTCAGTCAGTCCTTTATTGTAATAATAGTTTGGGTTTTAATTATAAGATTAACAGGTGTTGGGAAGAGAAAGGATAATAACACTCATAAGCTTATACTTAATCAAATCAGTACTAAATTTATACACTTAATCTTATTTAATCCTATAGCAACTTTTGTGATTATGTGAAATGATTTTCTCCCCTATTACAGATAAGCATACTGAGGTATAAAGCAATCAATTATGTTTCTCAATGATGCCCAATTAGTGTACACACATGCACATGTGTGTGTTACAGCTACACTCTAAACTCAGGACTTTCTGACACCAATGTTCTTCCTCTTATCCATTGTATCCTACTGATTTAACGTCATTTAGTGCTATTATTTCCTTTCAGATATTTTTTAATTTTATTTATTTTTTTATGTGTATGAACGTACTGTCTGCATGTAGGTTTGTGCACCTGTGTCGTGCAGTGCTGCAGAGGTCAGAAGAGGGCGTCGGATTCCCCTGGAACTGGAGTTAAAGACGGTTCTCAGCTGCCATGTGGGTGCTGGGAATCGAACCCTGTTCCTCTGCAAGAGCAATCAGCACTCTTAACCGGTAGGCCATCTCTCCAGCCCTCAGATATTTTAAATATATGTTTTTTTCTTTGTTCCTTTTGTCAGAATATAGTCATGCTGTGTATACAAATTTTAGTCTTACCTTTTTTCCCAATTGTACCTTCCCATACCAATACATGTACCTTGAAAGCATCCTATTCATGACTACCAAGTAGGCACACTCTGTAATTCACCTCTGTCCTATTGGGGGATATATAGAGAACTTCTGAGACTTTGTTTATATTAACAGTGACACCATATTTCCTGGACTACCTGCATCAGAATTCTCATGATACTTCATAAAAAATGCATATTTCTAGACATCTCCCCAGCTTATGTGATCAGAATTTGAGACAGTTACAGCCCAGGAATCAACATTTTAAAAGACTCCTGGTGGAGGGGGATGATATGAATACTGAAAGCTTCAAAACAATTCACCTACATACAGATTGCCAGTCTTCCCTCCCAAGTTTATATCATTTCTACTCCCATCTGTGTTTTTTAAACTCAAGGTCTGTTTTTTTCTCTACTCCCACATAGCTAAATTGCCAGGAAAATGAGGAATCTACAATTCTTAGGAAAGATGAAGGGGGTGGATAACCAGGTGGGCAAAACAACTCTTCTCCACTTCCTGGACCATATTTTGTACCTAGGAAATTAAGACAGTTGGGCAGAGGGGGGCAGTTGCATTAACTATGAGAAGTGCAAATGGTAAGCTGACTGCTGCCCTTGAGCCTATTTCCTCTTTAGTGCATCATAGCTATTGACCACTCCTAGATGTAGATTTCCCAGCTCTCATCCAAAATTGGCCCTAGGAAAAATGAGACATTTTGCTCTTCATTGTTCCAGGTTAATTTGCTCTTCAGCATGTTAGAGAGATAAGAACATAACTCTTGGGTGTTAGATCTGGATTTTAATTCGAAATCTGCCATTTATTAGCTTTGTGACAATTTATTAAACTTTTAGAAACTCTGTATTTACTTTCCTTATTACAATTTATTTTATGATTGTTATTATGATTATTATTATTTTTTCGTATGTGTATATTCTTTAGTTGTCAAGAGTTCTCCCTTTCCACTTTGTGAGTCTAGGGGGTCAAACCCCAGTTGTCAGCTTTGGCACCAATTGCTATCACCTGCTCAGCCACCTTGCCAGTCCCTCTGTGTTGTCTTTCTGAAAATGGTGTTGGTAAATTTTACTGTGATGAAATAAGCTGTAGGATGTATGTAGCATCATATCTCTTTAACTGGGACTCTAGTAGAACATGGTTGCCTTGTCCCATTGTCTCTCATCTGGAGACCCTTTGGAGCCTCACAGACAACTAAAAACCCAATTCTTGATTCTTACCTGTATTGTAGTGCTTGGTACAATATCCTAGATCCTTCTCATCCCGCAAGATGAATTGGGGGAGTGTTAGCCCCTCAGCTACTTGGACAGCAGGAGCATCTTCTAGCCACTCAAACATGAGGTCATTCATTGTGTAGCCAACTGCAAATGACAGAGAGATCAAAGATCTGCAGAGTATGGGTGTTGAGTAGGGATAGAGGGAGAGTTAAAGCTGGCAAGAGCAGTTGCAGTGTACGATATGGGGTTTAGAAATGGCATGCTCATCTTGGAAAGGGAAATGCTTCTGAAGAGTGTATTTACTCAATTGTCTCATGGGCCCGAACTAAGTGGATGACAAGTCATGAGGATCCTAGACTCCTCTTCTGTGCAGTTCTTAAGCTTTAGAAATGTCTAGAGAGAAAGTATTCTCAACCTAGAATGAAGGCCAAGAGGTTTGGAATGATGTCAAGGAACCCAGCTGGGAACTTCTTGCCATATCTTAAGCCCAGAGGAGTAAGCATGTGTACCAACCACATGTCTTGAGCTGAGCCAGCCTCAGAGCCAGGGCTTCTGCCACTTCACCTCAGGGAAGACAGAGCTATTTCTGTCCTTCCAGTCATGCATGGGTGAATGTGCATACCACAGACTCCTAGCTAGAGACCTGAATTGGGACAAATTGAGAGTTAATAGCTGAACATGCCAAGTTACTCAAAGATAGCTAACAGTTCATGCCACATACAGGATTATATTCTCACATGTCAGCAGAGACCAAGGTTTGCAGAATCTAGTGTAGAGCCCACTGTATGTGTGACTTCAGACAAATATTTCCTCTTCTATAAAATAGAGCTAGTAGATATTGGTCCACTCATTTTTCAAAGTTGCTAAGGGGTAATGAGCTCATACATGTAAATGTGGTTTATGGATTCTAGAGGGTGGACCACACTCTTAACACTGTTACCATGTGCTAGAAGCAATGTTAAGAGCTTTCTTCTTTGAGAACCTTGTGGGTGTCTCCTGGTCTCAAAGTCTCACTCTACCTAGAAGACAGGTGTAGAGTGAATATAGATGATGGTCAAGCCTTGTCATCCTTTGGCTTTTCTGCACATGTGAACATCTGTGCAGACACCTCTGCCACAGAGGAGACCTTGGATGATTCTCTCCTCTAGGCACTGTCCTGTACCTGGAACTGTCCTTGCCTACTTCTCTGCAGTCATTCACTATATTCATGGGGAAGTCAGAGTTCTAGGAGTATCCCTACTTTTCCCAACACTGGCATAATATCTCCAGTATCTTAATTCTAGAAACGTAAAGGTAAAACTACTTCAGGGATTGCAAGAAGAAACATACCTTTTGCAGCAGAATCACCCTTGACATAGTCCCCCAGGGCCATCAGTAGCACATTTATTTTGTTTTTGTTTTGGTTTGGTTTTTTGAGACAGGGTCTCCCTGTAGGAGCAGTTGACCTGGAACATACTATATAGGCCAGGCTGGTATCAATCTTATAGAGATCTGCCTACCTCTGTCTCATAAGTTCTAGAATTAAAGGCATGAGCCACAAAGCCCAGCTCAGAATCACAGTGTTTATAAGACTAGAGCCACTCTCTTCCCTAGCTATGTGGAACAGCCAGCCCAGGAAGTAATATGGGAGTTTAAAAAAACATTGGGCTTGGTGTCAAGGGACCTTGGCTTCTAGTCTCATCCATAACAAGAATTGACTGTTTGCCTAGGCAAGTCACTCTCTTGTCTGGAACATCATGGGAAGTTATTAACTAGCTGTTACTCCAGGCCTTGCTTTCTGATGCACTAGAGATACTTACAGCTTTCCAGCTGCATCGTGCAGGTCTGGATGTCCATGGGGAAGTTCTTGAGGTCCATTGGGCAGGATAAAATGAGGGTCAATCTGGTGGCGACAGTAAGAAAGTAATGATATCAACTTACTGATGTCTAATACCTCACAGGAGGGAGGGACCATCCTTTTATCATGCCACCTCCCCCTGTTTTCTTCCCTATGGTATAAACTCTCCTGGCTGTCCACCAGGTGTACCTGATACTGTAGAGCACATTCCCATTCTTGAAGATGCGCAGTAACTTGTTGTCTGTGGTCACCTCGTGGAAGTTGGCACCTTTCTCATTGGCAAAGAACAGGTCTGGCTTCCAGATAGAGTCAAGCATGGAGGGGTCTAGGTCCAGAGAGTCATCAGGATATTCTCGGTAGGCCAAACGTGGGTCATTCCACTGCTGCCGCAAGAAGACATTCACTCGGTAGTCCTTGAAGGAAGGAAAAAAAAAAGGCCAATCAGAAGCAGTGCTATTCCCAGGGGCCCATCAAAACCAAGAGGATCAGGAGGGCCTTGAGGGGGAAATGCTGGAGGCATATCTTGGGGGAAATAGGCATTTTCCAATGGAGAAGGAGCCTGCTTTGGGAAGATATGGCAAGGATGGGGAGGAAAAAGGCATTTATTTAAATGCCTACTTTGTACCAGTCTCTCCTGTAAGTGATTTTTTTAAAGGACTGGAGATCCTTGGGCATGCTAGTCAAACACTGTACCACCGAGCCACCTCCTCAGCCCCAAGTGCTTTATTATATGCATAATCTCATTTAAAGCTCACATCAGTCTTGGAAGGACAGTGTTTTTATGATCTATACTTTGTGTATGAACAACAAGGTCCAAGAAAGATTGAAGTCAACCTGGTTAACATAGCTGTAGGTGATGGAGTCAGGATTTGGACTTGGGATTTTCTGACTCCAAAGCTTATGCTCTGCATTTTTGATCATCTGTTGCTTAGGCTTTAAGTCATGGAAACCCTGGGCTAAGAAAATATCATTTCAGTGATCAACTTCAGAAGTCCTGTGGCTTTAGCTGTGACCACAAAATAGGAAGAGAAGGAGAGAAAGAGGAAGTGCTAGTTCTGCTGAGCTTCCCTGTTCACAATGGAATGGAAGTAAGAAACAGGAAGACTCCTTACCATGGTAGTTTCAGTGACGGAGCCAAAACTATTGATGAAGATGTTGCAGGTCACATTCACAGGTGGGCCTAAGGGTAGCAAAGCATAGCCCATTGACAGGACATTCCAGGAGGCTGGGTGCAGGTTCCAAGACTTGCTTTCTGAGCTTCAGGCCATGCCACTGCTGGGAAAAGACTGACAGCTACACAGACCTACAGGCAATAGTGGAAGCTCTTTCTGAGCTTCTAGCCCTGGACTTCCAGCCTTCTTTTATAAGGCAGGCCAACAAGAGCTGGATAAGTACTGTGCCAATAAAAATAGTATGGGGTTGTGGTTAGTAGATGAATGTTTCTTACCTTTGAAATTAGGTCGAATCCTGGCATCATATCCAGATGTTCGCCCCATAAGCTTATCCAAGAAGTCAGAAGGGGACATGGGCTGGGAACCTTTGGACCCAGGTTTGGCATCTTCTTTTGCCAAAGCCACACTGGATGAGAGAGGGGAAATATATCTGAACACAGTCATTTTCTGCATTGGTCAGAAACTCTATATTTCTATCTCCATGGCCAGATTCACTTTGACAGATCTGCTTTGGCCAGCATAGAATCCAGCACCCTGTCAAGATTCCTTCTAAGAGGGCTGGGAAGATGACTCATTGGATAAAAATGTTTCCTGCACAATTGTGGGAGCCAGAGTTTGGAGCCCCAGCACTCAGGTAAAAACAGGGTGGGTATGTATGGTAGCACACCTGTCATTCTAGCCATCAGGTGGTGGAGACGGGATCTCTGGGGCAAACTAGATAAACTATTGAAATTCATAATCTCTAGATTCAGCAAGAGACTCTGGCTCAATAGATATGGTAGAGAGTTACTGAAGAAGATACATGACATCAACCTAGGGCCTCCACACACATGCATGTGCACCTGCACACCTGTGTGCCTGCACACATGCATACATGTTTCCTTCTAAGAGGATCAAAACCTATTGTACATCCCCATTTACCAGTCTTACTAACATGCATAGACTAGGTACCAGGGACTCATCAAAGCCTTGGGAGCAGAGATAGATCTCAGACCAAACTCAGGACAGACTCCTGGCTGGACCAGCATCCTGCTGCATCTTGCTGTCATTACTGTGCCAGACATGATAGCCATCTCCACTGCTGCTGTGACTGCTGATACACTGTAGGGCTGGACAGCAGGGTGACTGTTGACTTTCTACATCTTAGTCTCCTCTGAGCCTGTGGGTCCCTCTTTTTCGGTAAGTCTGTGTACCAGCCAATGACTGTTAGAATAATTAAAATAGCTAAGGTACCATACTAAATGCTTCAGAAGTCTTTTATAGATTGGTTCTCACAGCAATCCTCCCTGATTATCTCTCACAATTGACCCTCCTATATCCATGGGTCATTGGTTCCAGGACCCCTTTGTAGATAACAAAATCTGTAGATGTTCAAGTCTTTTATATAAAATGGTGTAGTCTTTGCATATAACCATTGCATACCCTCTGATACTTTAGTAAATCATCTGTGGCTTATAACACCTAATTCAGTGTAAATGTTATACAAACAGTTGTTACACTGTACTGTTTAGGGAATATGGACAAGAAAAAGTCCATATATGCTCAATACGAATCCAATTTATAAAAAATTGGATCTGTGATGATTGAATCTGAAGATGGAGAACCCATGGATATGGAAGGCTGAACTGACTGTACATAAATGAGAAGACTGGGGGTCAGTAATATGAAATGATTTCTCTAAGACCATATAGCTAGTGAGTAATAAAACCATGATTCAGAGCCAGAGCTATAGACTTCAAGACTCAGTGTTCACAGTACCATAACGCAAACACCCCAGGGTGAGCTATCCAGGAACTAGAATGAGGAAAAGTAAGGGTCTACCCTGGGCGACTTAGAGATCTGCCTTCTTAAATCCCCACAAGAGGAGGAATCCCTTACCCTGAGGACAGAGGGACCCTCGTCTTCTACAGGAGTGGCTAGAGCAGGTGGCTTAAGGAGGCTATGGAGCTCTGAGGAGGCTGACAGTGATGCCGGAGCAAGCAGAAGTCTATGGCTTCACCACAGGATGTCCACACAAGCCAGGTACTTCTGCTGCTGCTGCTGTTGTTACTGTCGGCCATCTGCCACCTGCCTGCTGGGAGGCCACATGGTCCTGTACCCAGAGAAACCAGACCTCTCTACTGTCCTTACCTCTACTTTGGTCACTTCCTTCACTAGTACTAGTCCTAGAGCTCTGAGATAGGCTGTGGTTCAGCTGTCTTCTGCCTCAAACCCTGTTGTGGTCCCCATTCTTCTGGAATTATCTTGTACAATGACCCTAGAGTAAGAGTCACTTTTTTTTTGGAGACAGTGTCTCCCTATAACCCCAGCTGGCCTGGAACCGCATATCTCTGCCTCCTGAGTGCTGGGACTGAAGGCAAGAATCACTTTTTGTTTTGGTCTTTTTTTCGAGACAGGGTCTCCCTGTAGCCCCAGCTGTCTTGGAACTCACTCTGTAGACCAGGCTGGCCTTGAACTCACAAAGATCCACCTGCCTCTGCCTCCCAAGTGCTAGGATTAAAGGCATGTGCCACCATGCCCGGCCAAATCACTTTTGAAATTCCCTCCTTCCTCCGTTCCATTCCTGGAAAGCCCCGAACACTGGCAGAACCTAGAAGGATCAAGAACTGACAATCCTTTTTACACAAGGCCCTGAGGTGGTATGAAGGGAAAAGTCAGATTGTTGGGTACCTGAGCAAACTTGGGCAGCTCACCTCTCTTTAGGCCTCAGTTTCTGTATATAAAGCAAATGGGTTGAATTTAGAAGTCTTCAAGTTCATCTTCCTGTAAATGCCTACAGTTTGTAAGCACATGTGAAAATTTTACTACTGGGGCTTATATCTTAAAGTAGCCTCCCCTCCACAAGGGCCAGAAAGCTTACCTGAGTGACCCATTGGTGCCATTATGTCCCCATTATCCTGTCAACTCCCACTCCTAGGCTTGCTCTTCACCCTGCACCCCTTGCTACCTGCCATTCAATGTGTCTGCAAGCACTGGGCAGGAAGCTCCTCAGAAGCAAGACCCTCTGGGATGCTCCTTGAATTAGGAGGAGGAGGAGGAGGAGGAGGAGGAGGAGGAGGAGGAGGAAGGCACTGCTGTGGCATTCGCTCCTTACACCTTCGGAAGTATTCCTTTGAAGACTAGTTCATTTCAAGCCATAGCTTTCTTTCCTGCTCAGTATGCCCTGTCAGTCTAGACTGGCTCCTCTTGAGAACGTGGCAGTTGGTGAGGGGACATTTATAAGGAGCCCCAAGCATGCCTTACCTGCAGGCATAGGAAATAACTGCTACCTGGTGTCCCTTGAAAGACAGTGGGGAGCCATGTATACATAGGCAGGGTGATTGAAGATAGGCAAGGTTGGGACAGTTTAGCTCTCTCCTGTAATCTTGGGGCAAAGCTATGTGTCCTGAAAGCTTTTTGGCAGGTATCTGACAGATGTTGATGTTGCTGTCATTTTTATGGATCAGTATGTGATCCAGATGATAGGGAGATAGGGTTGGATGGCAGGACAGATGGCTTCCATTTTAAGGCTCAGCTACCTAGCCTCTACCAGGCCTATGAAATTCATCCATGCAGAAGCCTTCTCACTGACTGACAGGGGCTCTACATCTGGCTGGACAGCTCCTGGGTGCTGACTGGGGAGGGTGTGTCCTTTTCTGACTCACTACAGATTGTGGGGTTCTTTTGCAAACTTAGATGAAAGTGTGCCAGCTAGCCCAACTGCCCCCAGCCCAGTCGGGGTTCACATGCATCTCCTTACCCCATTGAGCTCACCTGAGGAGGACCTGCCCTGGCAGGGTCCAGAGGAGAAGGAAGAGGGTTGCAGGAACAAGAGTTGTCATTCGGCAGGGATCTTAGAATCCTTTCTTAGCCTGGCTGCCAAGGTGAGAGTGGATATCCCTGTGGGAACGCCAAAAGTACAGATCCCTTCACCAACTTGGGCTGGAACAAGGAGCTTTTGTGGCCAGGCTAGGAATTGTGCTCTCTTTCCTCTTCTGCCTCTTCTCCTCTGCCCTGTCTTTATCAGTCAGAGGCTAGAACTGTTCCATTCAGTGGCTAGATCTATTCCCCTGGAACTGAACCCGACACAGATAACCCTGCCAGCTCCTGCTTGAGCTTGCCTTGGGCTATGGAGGGCCTCAGCCTGCCACAGGGAGCCAGAACAGATTCTCTTTGGGTAGCAATTACTCTCCAAACACTGGAGAGTCTTGGAGGGGAGGGAGGAGGGAGACTGGTAGAATGATGTTTCCCTCCCTCCCACTTCCCCCTAGATGCACCCTCTGAAAGCAATTTAAAGGTACAGTCGCCTGCAGCAGGACTGGGGTTCCCAGCTTGTCTGAGTACCAGGGAGGAGCGTGAGCTGCCGCTGCTGCCACTTGGGGAGAGCCTGAGATATTATGTCCAGCCTCCAACTCTCCATCCAGCCGGAGGAGCTCCCACACATAGGCAGACATGTTACCCCCATACCCAGCAGCTTTCTTTTTAGCCTGAAGTCAAGCTGGGGCACAAGAGTAAAGTCTTAATGCTTTTACTAAGGAGAAAATATCTCTAAGGGGTAAGGAGGAGCCACAGAGTATCCTGAAGATCCAGCTTCAGATCAGAGGGAAGAGTGGAGGAGGCTGATGGCAGGGGCTGCTTTTCTGTACCCTCTGGATGGAGACACAGAGGATAAATGATGCTCAGCAACTTTGGAGCCCTCCCGTGACTAATGCACAGTTTGTCTCTCTCTTTGCCCAACCGTATCCCCTTCTTATCCCCCTTCATTCCGGCAGTTGTTCATTCTCTTCCCTGCTTCTTTCTCTCCCTCAGGTAAATTTCTCTGGAGCCTGTGGCGTTTTGTAGCTCTCAAATTCTGCCCTCCTTAGTACTCTTTCCCTAGGCTTGCCTGTGGAAACAACAGGCTTCCCTGGGTTGGGATAAGGGTGGAACATGGCTTGGACATTAGGTTTGTGTACTTGAGCGAAATCACAGGTAGGATGGGGGGATGGTGACCTAGCAGCCTTCACAATTCTGGATGGAAGAGACTCGGAGAGTGTGATGTTGCCTCCTCCCTTTTTTTTTTTTTTTTCAAGTTTGCTTATGGCATCCAGATACTTAAGCTGCTCCATTTTCTTCCATGTGTCTGTTTCCCCCGTGTACCCTCTGAAGAAGCTCCGGGACTCCCCCTACCGCTCCTTTATCCCCTTGTCCCCCCCTTCCTTTCCTGTCTGTATTTCTCTCTTCCTCTCTCACTAGTTTTCCCTCCTCCGTTTTTTCATCTCATTCTCCCTGTTCCTTCTCTGTGTCTCGCTTTTTCATCTCATTCTCCCTGTTCCTTCTCTGTGTCTCGCTTTTTCCTCTCATTCTCCCTCTGTTCCTTCTCTGTGTCTCGCTTTTTCATCTCATTCTCCCTCTGTTCCTTCTCTGTGTCTCGCTTTTTCATCTCATTCTCCCTGTTCCTTCTCTGTGTCTCGCTTTTTCATCTCATTCTCCCTCTGTTCCTTCTCTGTGTCTCGCTTTTTCATCTCATTCTCCCTCTGTTCCTTCTCTGTGTCTCGCTTTTTCATCTCATTCTCCCTCTGTTCCTTCTCTGTGTCTCGCTTTTTCATCTCATTCTCCCTCTGTTCCTTCTCTGTGTCTCGCTTTTTCATCTCATTCTCCCTCTGTTCCTTCTCTGTGTCTCGCTTTTTCATCTCATTCTCCCTCTGTTCCTTCTCTGTGTCTCGCTTTTTCATCTCATTCTCCCTCTGTTCCTTCTCTGTGTCTCGCTTTTTCATCTCATTCTCCCTCTGTTCCTTCTCTGTGTCTCGCTTTTTCATCTCATTCTCCCTCTGTTCCTTCTCTGTGTCTCGCTTTTTCATCTCATTCTCCCTCTGTTCCTTCTCTGTGTCTCGCTTTTTCATCTCATTCTCCCTCTGTTCCTTCTCTGTGTCTCGCTTTTTCATCTCATTCTCCCTCTGTTCCTTCTCTGTGTCTCGCTTTTTCATCTCATTCTCCCTCTGTTCCTTCTCTGTGTCTCGCTTTTTCATCTCATTCTCCCTCTGTTCCTTCTCTGTGTCTCGCTTTTTCATCTCATTCTCCCTCTGTTCCTTCTCTGTGTCTCGCTTTTTCATCTCATTCTCCCTCTGTTCCTTCTCTGTGTCTCGCTTTTTCATCTCATTCTCCCTCTGTTCCTTCTCTGTGTCTCGCTTTTTCATCTCATTCTCCCTCTGTTCCTTCTCTGTGTCTCGCTTTTTCATCTCATTCTCCCTCTGTTCCTTCTCTGTGTCTCGCTTTTTCCTCTCATTCTCCCTGTTCCTTCTCTGTGTCTCACTTTTTCATCTCATTGTCCCTCTGTTCCTTCTCTGTGTCTCGCTTTTTCATCTCATTCTGCCTCTGTTCCTTCTCTGTGTCTCGCTTTTTCCTCTCATTCTGCCTCTGTTCCTTCTCTGTGTCTCGCTTTTTCATCTCATTCTCCCTGTTCCTTCTCTGTGTCTCGCCTTTTCCTCTCATTCTCCCTGTTCCTTCTCTGTGTCTCGCCTCCTGCTTCTGCCTTCTCTCCCCCCTCACTTTCTAGCTGTTTTCTCCACAGCTCCTCTTCATCTTCAAGCTCTTATTCTCTCCCACTAAATTTGAGCAGTGAGAAACCATGTTTTTTTTTTCTTTAGTAGAAATCCACCAGCTCTACTGAGTTTGAGTATGCTGGGAGAAAAGGTTAGCGCCACTTTACACAGGTCAATTTGTCAGCCTCCCCCACCTCTCTGGAAAGATTTGTGAAGATTGGAAGCTCTTGTCCAGTGGTCTTCTCGCCTATATAGTAGGATTAATAACAAGGCACTCATGTTTAGAATTCGTGAAATATTGCCCTTTTGAGTGCGTTATTAAGGAGAAGAATTTACAGATGAAAGACAAAAGCTAAAGAGAAGCATTTTCAAGAGTAAATGATGACCTATTGATGAGTGAGATGAGCTTTTGGAACTGGGACTGAGAATGTTATATGCTTCAGTGCTTACATGGTGGGTAAAAGCAAAAACGAATTATCCTGGCAATATCTTTAGCCACTCTTTAACCTGCTCACCCTTTCTCCTTATTTCCCTTAAGCATCACAGTCCCCACTCCATAGGAAAGGACAGAGCCTTGGGGAATCTCTCAGAGCAGTTCTTGGCTGTGGAACTGAGGGTTGGGGTGCACTTGTGTCCTTTGTGTAACCCCCCCCCCAACCCGATCAGGTCAACTTTCTCTGCCTCAGCAGTATTCCCATTCTCTCAGGGTGCGGGACAGGACAGGACGGGACTCTGCAGAATTTGCTCATCTTTCTCATTCCTCTGATTTGTGTAGAGCTACTTGCTCTCTTTCTAGCTTTGGGTTATTTTCACATATTGTCTGCAAACCACTCTACCCTCCCTTCTTACACGTCTGCACTTAGTATTATTGCTGCTTTCTCAAAGAAGGCTAATTAAACAGCCCCCACAATGTCCTGTGGTCTGGTTTACTGATCCTGGCCATGTTTTCCCAACTTTCTCCCCTTCTACTTTTTCAGCATACCACAGTTGCTGATTTACTGGACTCTGTCCCCAACTATGTCAACAGCTTTCTGGGAGCAGAGACATATTGTCTGCCAAATCCACAGCACAGGAGAGGCAATTAAGGAACATTTTTTTTAAAGATGCATATTTGATACAGGGTCCTGAAGCACAGCACCTATGAATCACTCTCTGTCAGGGAAGAATGATAAGTTTGACACACAAAGAAAGGACCAGCATGAAGCAATGTTAATAAGAAGAAATGAGGAAGCAGTTTTTATTCACTTGTCCCTTGGGCCTGTGGCTGTGCATTCAGTCGTCTGGAATTCTTGGCTAATGGAAGGCATACTTCCCTGGGGACTGGTCCATTGTTTCAAGTCTCACCTCCTGTGTGCCCCCTGGAATTCCTGAGAGCTGAGAGCATGGCAGGGTCAACTTCTTCAGTAGAAAGAGCCCTTCTGCAGCAATGAGCAAATGTCTGGCTAGTCTGATGAAGAGGTACAGTTTTCCTAGGCTGCACAGAAGCAGAGTCTGAGCAAAGAAGGAAGGTAAGGACACCATAAACTGGGCAAGCTGCTGCTTGGTGCTGGCAACCCATCAGCTGAGATGCCAATTCAGAAGTTCTCTGCACCAACTCTCTGAAGAGGTGGTAGAGAAGGGCACAAAGTTGTGTCCATCCTTGACCAATTTTCTCACTACCATACTATGAATTTTCATGTCCTAAAATGTAGTACATCTTTTCCCACATAGTAATAAGGTGCTATACAAGCCTGAGAACTGGCTTCAGTGCAGCACTGAGGCGGTATAGAAGTTACAATAAGCAACATACTTTTCAGGATGAAACATTATTTTGTCATGAAAAAGCTACTTAACTACTAGAAGTGGAGCTACTTAGGTGGATTAAACAGATTTTCATAATTTTTTCATTACAGGAAGGAGTCCATCATATTTCAGTCCTACGCAGAAAAAAAAAAAAAAAAAAAAAAAAAAAACCAGGATCTGTACCCTGCTGACAAGCAGGCTTCCAGAATCCTCCATTTGAGAAACAGCATATCTTTATTGGTATTGTTTGTAAATTCAGTGATTTCTGAGCTCCATTTGGAGAGACAAAATTAGAGATGTGGCACAGCTTCCTGGACCTATTCCAATAACCTGGATGCTATGTCTCCCATATTGCCCATCTCACTTATTGAAGTAGAAAGTAGACTGAGACATACCTCAGTAGCTAGGCTGTGTCTGCAGTCTGAGGAACACCCCCAGCCTTTTATGAAACACTGGGATAGGAAGTGGAAAAAAAAAGACAGGCACCTTTTAAAATTCTGCTGATGATGATCAGATCATTTTAGTTAGATCTCCAAAGAACAAGCCTGCATCTTTTTGCTGTGTTGTGAAGTTTTCAGGGTCATTTTTAACTTCCAAAGATATGACAGTTTACTTGAAAGGAGGAGCTCCACTTCTGGTGCTCAGGAGCACTGGCAGAAGAAGCAGGAAGCCCTTTAGCTCTGCAGATTTTAGAAGTTGGGGCAGAATATGATGGAGTAGGCCAGCATTTGATGGAATTCCATGGTGCTAAACTCGGCTGGAGCAAGAACAAAACTGTAGGTGTGTTAGATATGTTCAGAATTCTGAGTTTCGGAGAGCAACTGGTTCAAGTCTGATGCTTCAAATATTTGTCTTGCTTTTTCTGACACAATTCGGGCATAGGCTTCACAGGCATAACTTGGGTTTCATAAACTTCAGAGAGGCCTATAGAGATGTCTTTTCTAGTCTCCAAAGACAGGCTGGCTCTCAGCACCAGGATAATACCAAGGAACAATCTCTGCCTTTGTGGCTAGCTTTGGCATTCAGTGCCCAGGGTTCAACAGTGTTGTAGGGCTCTAGCTAGGGAAGACGTATCAACTAGCACCTTTTTCCCATGCTAGAGCCTCAGAATTATCACACACATCTCATTAGCCACTTGAGGACAATTCGTTGGCTATGCAGAGGTTTCAGTAAGGTTTCCCACAGATTTTGTATGGGATTCTCCTTGTCTCCTGTCTCTCATAATCTTCAAAATTCTCTTTGAAGATGATAGGACCATGTTATGCCTCTCTAAAAATAAATAGTTTTCTTGCTTGTGATAATGCTCATAATTATCTTACTTCACTCATTTTGGCATCACTGATAATCTGTGGCTTTATAAGATGTGAAGTTCCTACCTAACAAAAGCAACAGAGCTCGGAATAACTAATATGTACTGTATCAAATGTATCTCATTTCCACTAATTCACACACTCAACAAAGACATATTGAGTGCAAATCATATGGCTGGGCAGGTGCTCTAGGTGCTCGACATATGATAGTTAGCAAAGCAGAAGTCTGTACTCTTGTCTAGTAGATTAGAAATATAAGTCATTTCTAGGGCCGGAGAGATAGCCTAGTGGTTAAGAGCACCGACTGCTCTTGCAGAGGACCCGGGTTCGATCCCCAGCACCCACATGGCAGCTAAGAACCGTCTGTAACTCCAATTCCAGGAGAATTCTAGTTCCAGGAGAATCCGAGACCCTCTTCTGACCTCCGCAGCATTGCACCACATGGGTGCACAAACCTACATGCAGACAGTACATTCATACACATACAAAAATAAATAAAAAAATTAAAAAAATATGTCATTTCCAAAGGCTCTGTATGGATCACCAGGTCCAGTACCTGAGTGTCTCTCACACCATCTGAGTAGGACACATATTACATGGTTTAGAAGATAAGCTACCTTTCAGCAGGAAGTAATGAACTTCATGTCCATATATCCCAGAATCTACATCCTTAGTCACATCATATAGATCACTCTTTTCAAACGTGTATACTCCCTCCAATAATCCAGTCCTAGAGAATACATGTTTGAATCTCATGATTATTTCTGGTGTTGATGGCGTGTGTGTGTGTGTGTGTGTGTGTGTGTGTGTGTGTGTATGTATGTGTATGTGTGTGTGTGTGTGTGTGTGTATGCAGCTGCTAATAAGTACCCTCTGTTCTAGGAGACATAGGCAGGATCAACAATATTGGTTTTGCTGTAGCACTCCTTTTCCATGTTTATTTTAGCTTTTCTGTTTTTCCACCCTCCTGTCCTAGCATCTCTCCTCCTTCCCTCACCAGGAATTAATTAAATGTCTGCTGCAGTAGGACAGGAGACACTTGGGTAATGAAAATTTGTTTGGTGATTACATAGAATTACACAGAAAGATGACTTTGTAGTGGTTAAACCAGTAAGATAGTGCTAAGTCTATAAATTTTATATGCCAAGGATTAAAACTTTAACATAATGAACAGTGCATTACCCTAGTCTTGCTCTCCTGCAGGGTTAATCATCTTCAGTATGCACATATGTGTGCACACAGAGTAATACACAAACAGAACTCTCCTTCATAATCTGAAGGTGATCCTCCCATTGCTAGTAATTATCATTAAAGAATGTGACTGTGGCAGAAGAAGCTGGATTTTGATGAGCAGTCTCTTTGATTTGTGGCTGCGGCTTATAAATTTACTATATCAATGAAGCCCTTCTAGCCACAGTCACTTACCCAGAATAATTGGAATCCCTAGGTAAAGTACCAAATTGAACCACTTCTTTTTGTACAGGGAGTGATTATTCATTTTGTGACTTTATGCTGCATATGGCCCCAAATGACAAATTCTAATCAATGACAAGCACTTAAATTTCAACAGAGATGCTAATCAGATGGCAAGCTACTCCGAACCTCAGCAGGTCCTATATATCAGCTTTTGCTGCCACCCACTCCTGCACTGTCAGCAACATCATTGTCAGACACTGAGTGTTGCTTTGAGAACTGTGACTTCTCTTCTCTGCCCATTGTCAGTTTCTTTCTGTAACCTTCACACAGCTTTTCTATCATGTGTTACATCCCACGTGTTCTATAATCCCCTCACTTTCCACAGCAGTGTGCCCACTGCTGAGTCAAAGGCAGGTGCTCTTTTACAACTGCAAACCCAGTACAACTAGCCTCAATTATGGTCGAGTTTCAGGAGAGACAAATAGGATGCTGAGGTCTTGATATTTTCAGGCAAGCAATAGCACAGAGCCAGGAAGCCTTCTCAGCTGTATCACCTTAAGCAAATCGACTCGAGAGACCATGTCTTCTCCATGTATAACAGCAGGTCTATGCAATGGTAGAGTGAGATATAAGAAAACCATTTAGAAGGCTCACTGATTAAGGATGAACATTTTTTTTTTTTTTTTTGGTCTTTTCGAGACAGGGTCTCCCTGTAGTCCCAGCTGTCCTGGAACTCACTCTGTAGACCAGGCTGGCCTTGAACTCACAAAGATCCGCCTGCCTCTGCCTCCCAAGTGCTAGGATTAAAGGCGTGCGCCACCACGCCCGGCAAGGATGAACATTTTACCACTCCGGAGAAATGCCCAGGTGGAAACTAGAAATGAGAGCAGAAGAGTTCAGCTTATCCTGGGCTACTAAAGGGAAATAATGTTCCTTTTCTTAACTTTGTTTTTTCATATCTCAGATGCCAACAAGATGTTTGCTATGATTTTGTTAAAAATCAAATAGAAGTCAGCAGTGGTCAGAAGAGAAAGCTAAGTGATAAGCCTTAGATGGGCATGTTAATACATGCCTATACTCCCAGCACTTAGGATACTGAGGCAGGATGATTGAATGTTTGAGGTCAGCCTGGGGATATATAGAGAGTATGAGGATAACATGGGCAATATAGGAAGACCTTGTTTATCTTGTTTATTTAACCACACGCGTAACAACAAAACACCAGGATTTAGACCCAAGACCGAATCTTGGAGAAACTTTCAATCAGTGTTGAAATGATCAGTGCCTAAAGAGACTTCCTTTATACTAATTGTAGTGATGGAACCGTGCTGCAGAATTCAGTCCACCATAGCCTCTGATGACTAAAGAATGCTCCCCATTCCTTTGCTCTGAGCGTATTATCTTATCCTGTACAGACTGTAAACAGGATATAATTACTATGAGAGAAAAGTTTCCGACATTCAAATGTGCCCAAATTGTTAGAGGTAAGGTGCTCTTTGTTCCAAGTTGGTGGGATACAGAAGAATTATTTGATACTTTTCAGTATTTCTAACTCCTGGCTTCAATGTGACCTGCTATTATTGATCCTTCCTAGGTCCATTTTACAGATCCAAAAATAAAGACCCACAACACTATACGTATCTGTCTTCTTTCCCTCACTTTTTGTATTTCTTTATTTTTGTTTTGTGTTTTTTTAATGTAATGTTTTATTGATGTTTTTGTGTATTTCAGACATCATTTTCACCTCCATTTTCCCCATCATAACTATATGATTACAAATCTGCAAAATTCAAGATCAGAACAGAGATTATATAAGGCTTCATTTTTATAGTTAATGGCCAGGAAATAAATACCTTTCTCACATTCAAATTCATACTCAGTCTCTGGCCTCTTGACTGTTCTGTACCTTCTGACCTCTCAACTGCTCTGTACCTACTTGAACTTCAACTAACAAGCTCTTTCTGAGTGTCATCCTCCAGAGATGAACTGAAGTCTTGTCATACACAGAAAGGGTCAAAGGTGATCTTTTCATTTAGCAAAGAGGGCAATAGAAAGGATAGAATGCTTGATTCTTCATTAGGCCTGATTGTAACATGCACTCTCCCATGGTCTCAGGAAGTAAGTAGAAAATGGGTAAGAGACAATATCCAACTTTTGAAAGAATCAAAGGCCAGCCTACAGGCTTTCACAGGAAGAAACTACACTTTCTACATCCCATGTTCCATAGAATAGGCCTTTTTTTCAAAAGCCAAAGAAGTTGGCCATCAACTCAGGAGACAAAGGCTGCCAGGCTCTGACTGGGCAAGTGAGTTCAAGGTCAATGTGAACAAACTAGATTTGCTTTGTGCTCTGACATTTCCACTATCCTCTTCCTCTCAGGATATGCATGTGTACACTTTTGTTCTGCACTAACTTCATAGTTGTAGCCAGTCCATAGCTCTCCTTGGTGGAGCACAGGCTTAGGAAATATAGCTCCGCATTTCCACTTTGCAAGAAAGGGCTAGCAGATGCATTTATATTAAGCAATAAGTCAGCCAAATTATATATATACAAGTGACATCCTCCATTGTTACTCAGGAACTTGTTCTCCAAAAAATCAGAGCTGAGGTAAGAAGCAAGAGAACAGGATAAGAAGAGAGCAAGAAAGAAATAGATCCGCTTGATTGCCTAAAAATTCTTGACACTCTTCCCACTTACCCAAACGCGTGCACCCGTGTGTGTGTGTGTGTGTGTGTGTGTGTGTGTTTGTGTGCGTGTTGTACATTGTGGGGGGTGTTGTATGTTGTGTATGTATGAGTATGGTATATGTATGTGAGTGTGCACAAAAACAAGTCTGATTTCAGGCATCCATAGTTTTCTAGAAACAGTTCTGTCACTAAACTGAAAGCTCAACATTTTGGCTAGACTGGCCAGCCAGTAAGCTCACATCATGCCCTGTCTCAGTACTCCAGTGCTTGCATTACAGGCATGCATAGCCATGCCCAGCTTTTTATGTGGGTACTGGGCATTTGACCTGAAGCCCTGACAAGTATAGGCAAGTACTCTTGCCCACTGAACCATTCTCCTAGCCTCTAAAACCATTTCTTCAAACTTTATTCTTTCAGACAAGCTTCCTTTGTAGCTTTGGCATATATTATCCCAAAACAATGATGACAGTAATGTCTTTATCAAGAGACCTTGTCAGAATGGATAACTGGTTTGGGAGTGAAGTGCCATGCTTCATAAAGGGCTGAGTTTCTTTTCTTTTTTTTTTGCATAAGTAGTAAGCAATCTGGAATAATAGGCTTTATTCTCCAAGAGACAAGTACATACAGTGGGCAGCTTTGGGATCCCTGCTTTAAGAATACCCATGTTTACTTGGGCATGATGGGACAGGCCTGTAATAACACCACATGGGAGGTGGAAGTAGAAGGGCCAGGAGTTCAGAGTTAGCCTTAGCTACATAACAAGTTTGACGTCAGTCTGAACTGCAGGAAACCTAGTCTGTAGAAGCAAAAAGTAAAACAAAGCCAGCCCAACCCGAGAGCATTGGTAGATGACCAGTGGACCCCAGAGACAGCCTATCTTCTGGAGAATTCAGCATCTCCATTTGTTGCAAGGGGAACTTTCCTATGTAGAAGAGATTCTGCCCCCTAAAAGTTAACTGCTCTTTCCTAGCACTTGGGAGTCAGAGGCAGGTGGATCTTTGTGAGTTCAAGGCCAGCCTGGTCTACAGAGCGAGTTCCAGGACAGCTGGGGCTACAGAGAGACCCTGTCTCGTAAAGACCAAAAAAAAAGTTAACTTCTCTTTTGTCAGATACTTTATCTGGTATTCTCATAGCCACACTTTTGCTCAACTCACACAAGCTCAGAAGGGGCAGCTGAACAGCCAGGACTCACAAACAGGATTTTTGGCTTCCACAGTTTCTCTTTGAGTACAAGCAGAACTTTGAAATGGGCCCACTAGAGCCTGGCTTATGGGAAACACTAGCTGTATGTGTGTTGGATGAATGAAGAATGAGTGTTTACAGGAGCTACCTGAAGAAAGAAGAGGCAACATCTAGGGTTCCTCAGCTCTTCCCCGTTTTGTGCTCTTAGCAAAAATCATGGCTGTGTGTGTGTGTGTGTGTGTGTGTGTGTGAGAGAGAGAGAGAGAGAGAGAGAGAGAGAGAGAGAGAGAGAGAGAGATTGATTTTATTTATTTTTTTAATTGATTTCTTTTTTTGGTCCAGGACCTTTGTGTTGACCACAAATAATGCTGACTAAAGTGTTTTTGTCTATCCCATATTCTCATTCATTATGTCAGGACACGAATTCCTGAAATCCCTCTTGAAAGTAGACAATATGGGCAGGCTTTGGTTCTGGGGTGAAATTCTTGTTTTGCTTCTTATTATGTAAACTTTTGTAAGCATTTTAATTACTTTTTTTTGAGGCAGGATCTTACAATGTAATACATGCTAATCTAGATCATTCTATGCAGCCCACATTGGCCTAAAATTCATGATCCTCCTGCCTTGGCCTCCCAAGTTTTCTCAAGTTCTGGGATTAGAGGCATGCACACCTAGTTCTATCTCCTAATTGTTAAGTGAGAAAACAAATCCCATAAGGTTTGTTGCAAAATGGAATAAAAGACATTAAGCTCTAGAATGGAATTAGACACATAGCACTTGATAAATGATAATTATTCTTAGCCCTGGAGCCCTTCTTTCCCCTTCATCTCTCTGTGGGCTACAGTGGGTTTGCTGTACTGTGTGTCCCTAGCTTAGCAGTAGGAAGACATCAGAACAGAGGATGTGGGCATTAGAAATAAAGATCATTTACAGCTCAGTCTGATTGAAGACCAGTACTTAGCAGGCCATTGGCACTATAGTTGATAGAGCATCCAGGATGAGGGCTTCATTTTGTCACAAGAAAGATAGAAATATTGTTCAGAGTATGGTGGGTAGGAAATTAGGAGGGCAGAAAGGAAGAGACACATAGTAGGGAAAGGAAAAATGGGGAGACAGGGAAAGAAAAGGTTTGTGAGAGACTAGAAGGGGGCAGGGGAACTGAAGGGATGTTAAACTGATCCTGGAACATTAAACACAAATGAGGAAAATAAAATTAACATCTTTATTGAAAAGAAAAACAAGTAAGAAATATCCGTGTTTAGGGAAATCTCATGTAGAAAGGAGCAGGTGCCAGGGGCCTTTGGAGACTGGTTGCCATGGTGATGCTATATGTCTTCTTTTCTATTACCCTATGAGTCTGTCAGCAGATGGTTTCTTTCTCCTTTAGTTTCTAACACCAGGGCTTAGCCCTTGGCGAAGCATTGGTATTTTCATCTCTAGTAGTTTGGTTATGCCATGGGACCTACTGGCTCTTGACAGTCTTTTTGTGTTGATATGGTTCATGTCGAAGAAGAGATGAAGAAATTAAATGCTGGGAAGGTGGAGGCAGAAGCCTGCATACCTCTTTTCATAGGGATGAGAATACACATTTAGCAGGCCAAGAGCACTTCATGGATAGGGAGATTGGAGAGAATAGTGTGACTTCCTTCTTTTCAAAGTGAGTTTAGATGAGCAGTTCTCTAGGAAATTAAGGTGACTAAAACATCCTGCTTAGTCCAAGACTGAGAAGTTTTCAGGAAAACAGAATTTTCATTGATATTATAAAACCAGGTAGATAGCAGGCAAACCAGGATCATTGGGTACCCTAAGAATAAACACTAAATTTCAAGTGGACATGTAAAACTTAAAGAAGACTCAAGAGACAAACTCACAATTTGTGGTTCCTGAACATGAGTAGTGATCTACTAGCTTAGTTGTTGCCATCAACCTATCAGTATTCTAAATATTAGTATAAGGATATTTGCCAAGTTCAAACAACAATAAAATCAACTAGCAGGCCTATAAAAATGAGAAATTTGGGCTGGGCGTGGTGGTGCACACCTTTAATCCCAGTACTCAGGAGGCAAAAGGAGGTAGATCTCTGTAACTTCAAGGCCAGCCTGGTTTCATAGCAAGTTCTAAGACTGCTAGGGTACAGGGAGACCCTGACTCAAAAAGACTAAAAAACAAGTGAAAAGTTCAAGACCAAACTATGGTCCCCTTAATCAAGGTCTCTGGTCTAGGCATCTATACTTTCTCAAGTCTTCCTAGTAGCCATTTCCACATAATCTGACAGTTCAAATAGCAGTTTCCTAGACAAATGAAAGCCATAAGGTACTCAGATCTCAGAGAATTGAATTCTACCAATAGCAACAGTTTCCAAACTCCCTGTTCTAGGGCAGAGACCTGCCACCATTTCCACCTGCACCCATCTTCCTTCCACAATTGCCTGAGTGTTGCTCACTTTTTCTTGAGAATGAGGCTTAATCATCATCAACTCAGAGGTCTTTCATGTCCTGTTACCTGATCATCATCCTGTCTCTGTGTATTGTTGCACTTACTGGGTTCTGTAATCTCTCCCGTCTCTGAGTGCTTAACAATCAGTGACCCTCCCTACTAGCCTTGGATTCACAAGGTAAAAGCCTGGCCTGTTTCTCTCACTAATGTGCACTTACAGCCTCTAGCATAAGAAATATCACAGCTAAATATTGCAGAATCAATGCATGAATGAGAGAGTTGAAAAGGAGTTACTGAGGCCCGTCCCAGCCTGAAGATCAGTGCTAAGTAAGTGGCAGTGCTTTCACGAGGCCAGTGCTAGGTACTCCCTCTGCAAGGCGCCTAGCAATACCACATTGCACAGCTGGGAGATGGCTACCAGCTCAATGTGTTCTCACATGGGGTCAGGAGGTGGGGCAGAAAATGAGAACCTCATGTCTGTTCTCTTTCTCTAGTTAGGACACTAATCCCATTGTGAGTACCCCATGTTCCTCTTATCCATGACCTCATTACCCACAAAGGTCTTAAATCCAAATATTATCATGTTGAGGTTGAGAGCTTTAGCATATGAAGTTCATCCCTATTCAGTCTATAAAAGAACAACTCGTGGGTCTGGGGAGATGTCTCAGTGGGTTCGAAGGCTTTCTGCACAAGCAGAAGGACCTGAAATTGTATCCCCATTACTGGTATAAAAATCATTCTGTGGCTGCCCATTCCTTGAACCGCAGTACTGGGTGGGGGAGAGGGTTGCAGACAGCAGGATCTCTGTGGCTTACTTGCTGCCAGCCTGGCTGAAAAATCTTCCAGCTCCAGATTCAGTGAGAGACCTATCTTCAGGGAATAGGATGGAGAGCAACAGAGGCCACCTGATGGGCTGCTTTGGCTTGCACACATGCACGTACAGGTGTTCGCAGCCCTCCCGCACATGCACAAACAACTACACCACACACATATATGCGTACAAAAACTGAACAGCCTGACAGCCCGAAGAGATGGCTCCTCAGTGAACAGCACTGGGTCTCTTGCAGCAGACCCAGGTTCAGTTCTCAGCATCCACGTGCTGGCTGACAACCATCTGCAACTCCAATTCTACAGGGTCCGATTCCCTCTTTTGACCTCCGCAGACATTGGATGACACGGGCACACTTACATGCCTGCAGGTAATACACTCGTACCCTAAAAAGATAAGTAATAAAATTAAAAGAACAATGGCTTGAACAGTGAGAAAGCAAAGGGCTGGGCTCCTCTGTAGGTTCTGGTGCCTACAGGGACTCTTGTATTGCTCGCCCAAACCACTGGAAACACCAGAGCCCATGTCTTGGGCAAGAGAAAAGGGAGGAGCCACACGTCCATCTGGCCAGGCAAACACCTGAAGCCAGGGGAAGGGACTACTCTGCTGCTTCTTGCTATACCGCTTGGCCTGCCTCCTCAGCTTTCTTGTTCCCTGCAAGGACCCTCAGTGTGCTTTTCAGTGTATCGCATGTAAGAGGTGGGAGCATTGGTGTCCAGGCGATGTTTCCAAGGGTGCCTGGCTTCTGAAGACCTGCCTTAGGCAACCTGCAAGTGAATNTCCTGGAGCTCTCTCTGTAGACCAGGCTGGCCTTGAACTCACAGAGATCCCCCTCATCTGGCTTGGAGCTTGCTCTGTAGACCAGGCTGGCCTTGAACTCACAGAGATCCACCTGCTTCTGCCTCCCAAGTGCTGGGATTAAAGGCATTCACCACCATGCCTAGCTGACTTAGTTTTCTAATGGAAAACACCCTTATCCTTAAAAGGAGATAGCCTAGCGGTTAAGAGCACCGACTGCTCTTGCAGAGGACCCGAGTTCGATCTCCAGCACCCACATGGCGGCTGAGAACTGTCTGTAACTCCAATTGCAGGAGAACTCTAGTTCCAGGGGAATCTGATACCCTCTTCTGACCTCTGCAGCATTGCACGACATGGGTACACAAACCTACATGCAGACAGTACATTCATACACATACAAAAGTAAATAAAATAAAATAAAAAAAAGGAGCATAAGGTGAGACTACAGGTAGCTTGCCTAGCCTGAGTGAGGCTCTGGGTTTCGTTCCTACACAATACACACAAAAAAGTCATATAGTTATTATAATAATTTAAAATGTTATCTGTATATATGTTTTGCATGTTAGAATTTTTTTTTTGAGTTTTAAGGGAGGGTTTAATTTACACTCAACACGGGAGGAATGTGGCCAAGAGCAGGCTTTCTGAGTCCGAACAAAACATTGAAAAACCGTCAGCCCAGAGCAGCACTGTGGTCTCCCCAGTGTCACTTTGCTGCTGCTGGTTTCCAGAGGTTCCATTCACCCTCTCTCCCTTGCTTGGGAGGCAACTCCCAGCCCTGCGTCTGCCTTTCTTCCCCCTCGGCTTTCCTGCTGCGTAGCTGTAGAGGCTGCACTGAATTTGTCACTGCCCACTTAGGGTTTTTAATGAGAGGTTGGTGGTGCCCAGGCAGCAAAAATGAATAATTCAGCAAAGAAAGCCCTGGAGTGTTAGTCCTTTAGAGCAGATTCCTTTAACAGTGGGAGAGGCCCAGAACTGCTGCATCTTATGGGGTCATGGGGGTGAGGTGGTGATAGCAGTAGAGGTGAGAAGCAGGAGGAAGGTCACACAGGAATCTCCAGCAAAATCCCAAGATGTTCTTTTCAATGCCTGTTTGCCAAGTAAGAATTAAGATTATTTCTGTTGCTACAAGTCTCCACTAATCTGTGACATTTGCCTTGTAGAGCAGTGATCTCTTTCTTAATGACCATTGTCTGCTTCCAAAGAATAGTGTTGTCATCTCTGGGGGGCAGGGTGTTGACCTGCTTTCTTAATTCACTAGTCTTTTGAAATGATTAAGATTGCTGAGAGGGGGAGGGACAGACATTCTTAGTTCTCATTTAGGTGCCAGAGTGAAAAAAAATTGGAACAGAAGCATCTAGCCGCTTGCACTGTATCTGAGCACATACCCCTCCCCTGATGGGCAGCAGCCATGGAGGTCATTCTTAGACAGCACCTTTGAGGATGAGACATAAAATTGTTTTCCTGCAAGGTAATGCAATTCTAATTCGATCAGAACACTGAGAACTTATCGTCAATAGACAGATTAGGACATAGTAGCACTGGGGCCCTAGCCTTTGTGTGGATGGAAAGTGGCAGTCCCTTCCCACCTCTAGCTGAGGAGCCATTGGGGATTGATAGCTGCTCAGAGAAGAAGACCCAGTTTTCTTTAATATTGTGGCTCCTGGCCGATTGTCCATACTCCAGTTCATGGCCTCACACCAAAGAGGATATGGAGAGAACAAATTGGACTCAGTGGGTTTTAAAAAATAAGTGCCAGATGTGGTGGCACATGCGTTTAATCCCAGCACTTAGGAAGCAGAGGCAGGTAGATCTCTATTGTTTGAGGCCAGCCTGCTCTACCTAATGAGTTCCAGGCCAGCAGAGGCTACATAGTGAGACCCTGCCTCAAAAAACAAAACAACAACAAAAAAAAACAGCAGCAACAAAAAAGAAGGCAACAGAGGCTGGACAGATGGCATAGAGGTTAACACTTGACTGCTCTTGCAGAAGACCCAGGTACAATCTCTCCTCCTCCTCCTCCTCCTCCTCCTCCTCCTCCTCTTCCTCTTCCTCTTCCTCCTCCTCCTCCTCTTCCTCCTCCTCTTTCTCCTCTTCTTCGATCTCCTCCTCCTCCTCCTCTTTTCAATGTGAAACTTGGTTATTGTATCTAAGATATTTATAAGTAGAAAGGTGTATTCAATAACCTCCAAGTTCTCAACTAGGCCCCCCTTGGTCAGAATGATTTGCTAGAGTGTGGAGTAAAGAATGTGGCCAAGGAAGTATCTCTATTCAAACCTAACTGGCATGTCAAGGTGCCAAATACTGAAAGTTCTAATGGAAGTTCCCTGGCACTTTCATGTCACCAGAGGTCTAGAGGAGAAACACTTTGAACTTCAAGGGACTTGAGTTTGGTGCCAGGCTCATTAACCATATGAACTGGGAAAAAATAATTTCCTTTAGCCTCATTCCTTTCATCTGTAGATTGGAATTAATAATAATATTTACCTCTCTTTTCCTAAGTTTTAAATTGCAATATGCATATGCCTTGGTACATAGTAATTGCTCAATAAATGGAAGTTTTAGTGCATAGATGCTGCTGTTATTTTAAGTAGTAGATAATCTGGCATTGTACACATAAGGGGCTTCATTTTAAAAGAAACCTTCACTGACTGTTTACTGTAATTCAAGAAGCACAGGAGACTGCTAAGCAAAATCATCTGCCTTCGCAATGTTGTCTAATGACTCAATAAATGTTTGGTGTGTGGAAGCAGGGTTGAAGTCCTGCTTAGAAGGTAATATTTGTAGGGTACTGAGGCCCTGTAGATTGTGGCTAGAGACATGATTATTCTTTCAGACTGTGAGATTCAGCTATTAACTTAGGATATGAGAAGAATGTATAGAGGATATCAGACTTGGGTTGGGGAGACACCATGGGAGGTTGATTGCAATTTTTTTTTGGTCTTTTTTGAGACAGGATCTCCCTTTAGTCTCAGCTGGTCTGGAGCTTACTATGTAGATCAGGCTGGCCTTGAACTCATAGAGATCCACTGGCCTCCGCCTCCCGAGTGATAGGATTCAAAGCATGCACCACCACGCCTGACTAGTATCATTCTTTTTCTTTTTAAAGCCTATAGTTTAAGATCAATGAGAGCTGCCTGGGGATTAGCCTAATGTCTGATTTTTAAATCAAGGTCCAGGTTATAGTATGGGTTAATGAATCTGCCTCTAATCCTATGCTCAGCCTCCTGAGACAGGTGGTTACCTAAGCAATAGCCTGTGGGAATTATTCATCTTGCGACATGACTTGAAAGACTGCCCATTGTGGCACACATCTATCTGAGGGGGTCAGTACCCTGTAGTGGTCAAACAAAAGCAAATCAGAGTTGTAATAATTGTGCATTTAGTAACCTTGCTAAGGTAGAGTTGGAGGTCATAGAAATTGAATTGTCAATCCTAGCACTTGGGAGTCAGAGACAGGTGGATCTTTGTGAGTTCAAGGCCAGCCTGGTCTACAGAGTGAGTTCCAGGACAGCTGGGGCTACAGGGAGACCCTGTCTCGAAAAGACCCCCCCCCCAAAAAAAAAGAAATTGAATTGTCATTTATGTTTTCTAATTTCTTATTTCTTCAGAGAGATAAACTTTGACCAATGACTAGCCAGTTTCTGGCTGAGGTAAAAGTGAGTAGCCTTTTTTTGGGATAGCCTTCTAAATTTACTGTTTCATCTTCTTGCTTTTGGTTAAAGAAGCAGCAAATTGATATGTGCGGCAAAGAGCTGACTAGTCACTACACATGATTTAGCTTCCCTGAGAAGGCAGAATCTTGCCTGGAAGATTTGGGGAAGAAAGTGGTCAGGGCTGTAAACTTGAAAAGAGACTGCTGAAGTTCAGTACAATTTGGCACTGAAGGCCATCACCACCTTCCCAAATCAATTCCTTAGAGGTGTTGCCTAATGAAAATCTGCAGTTCGTTCAGGGTCCCATTTTTTCTCTCTCCTGTTTCCCTCTCTCACCTTCTACATCTGACCAGGACCAGTTTCATTTGCCCAGGATTGAAATCCCAGACAAGGCAGCCAGCCTCTGCTCTTCACTGAGAACTGGATTGAGGACTGGGGAGGCCTCGGAGGCTTTCTGGTTGCCATGGTGAAGAGTAGGTCCTGAGAGTATTAGGAAGCCGGGAGGCTTGAGGGATCTTGCTTGTTAGTTTTGATGAAGTTCTGTTTACTTTTTTCCTCCTACCTCCCCTTTCCCTCTGCTCCCCTCCAGAGTCTCAAATCACTAAAGCAGGAGATTACTAGGAGCAAATTCAGCTCTCATGTAGGCTATACTAAACATAGGTCACCCAGCTCAAGGTAATTGCTGTGTATTTGCCATGCAGATTCCTGGGAGGGCCAAGTTTTGGAAAAAAGATGCCATACCTTTGTGCCAGGATGCCACATCCCGAGCCAGGGAAGGACTGCTGTGGAAAAAGGGATGCAGCACAGTCCTAGAGCTTCTGTTCTTTGTCTTCCATACCCCAAGTGATTTGGGGTTTGATTTGGTTTTGACAGGTCTAGGCATCTACTCCACAAAAGTTTCCTCAATTAGCTACCTTCTTTCCTACTGCTGACCAGGATGGAGGATATTTGTAGAGAAAGTGTGGGTTCCAGAAGGGATGTGAGCATCTTATGTAACAATTATCACTATTGTTATTATTTTATAAATAATTTGTTTCAACTCAATACATGATTCTGAAAAAGGAGACAGCTGACTCAGGGAGATTTTGTAGATTGGGCTGCAGTGAAAACTGACCTTGCTTCCTTCTTAATTGGTACCCTGGGGCTGAAGGAGGAACAATAAGAGAAGGACACCCAGAGTACACCAACTAAGCAAGACCATGGCATATGTAGAAGTCTCATTGTCTCCTACCTCTTTCACTCTGTGGTAATTGCATTATTGTAACCTGATTGAATGAATATCACATAGTGAAGATTTCAAGTGTTATCTCCATACCCTTAGGCTAGCCCTTTTATCCACCCCAGGCTAGGGATAGGTACCCACTCCATATATTATGTATTTAATATACAACATCTTAATAATCTTTATGCCCTTCCAAATAAGCACCCACTTATATCCCTCCCCCAACTGGATTTCACACATTCTGTCATTTATCTTAAGGCCCCTCAAGTCAAGTAACTGTCCCCTGACTTCCCTCAGTGCAAGTTCATCCACTGGGGTCTAGTCAGCATATCTAGAGTCACTCTTAAAAAAGATCAGCTCTTCTTTACCCAGTAGTACCCAATTGCTCAATAGTTCTTTGGCTAAGATTGAGGCCTGCTGCCACTTTCCACAGTCCCATGCTAGGTTTTTGTTTGCTTGAGTTGTGCATGAAGTTATTATTTCTGTAAGTTCATATGATCAAGGACCCAGGAATGTGTAAAACTATGTCCATATGGTCATAGACCTCATTCTCATCCTCTGGCTCTTACAGTCTTTCTGTTCTCTCTTCCAAAATGGTCCCTGAGCTCTGGCTTCATTCCCCTCTGTTGCATGAGAGAGCTTTGTTGGTGAGAGCTGAGTGATGCTTTAGTATTCTCTCTACTCCTTGTTCCACTATGTTCCATGAGTCTTTGGTATGGAGGTTCCACTGTAGGTGTGTCACTTATGGCTGGGCATTTCACGGACACTTAATCTGCGTGTGACCAGTTATGGAGCTCTGTAGTAGTCTTCATCTATTCCAAGAGAAGCTTCTTTGATTAGTTGGTAACTAGTCTATAAATATAAGGATCCATATCCCTTCCCTTTTAACTCTCCAAACTTTTATTCTGTTTCTCAGGTCATTTTTCTTTAATCCTCACCTATTTTTTATGGTGTATACTTTCAAATCTATTTCTTGTACCCATGTTTATTATCCCAGATAGGTGGCTTGTTTCCCAAGGACAGGTTCTACATCATAAACTACACCAGAATCACTCTTGAAGGATCTAAAAACCACAGGAGGTCAGTGAATGCATATTAACTTAATACTCATGAACTGAGAGTCACAGAAAAGACCCATGCCATGTGTAACATGATTTTGGAAAACTATGTTTATTACATGGATAAAATTAGATTAAATGCTTATCACATCTTGGATACAAAATAAATTCTACAAACATTGAAGACTTAAACGTGAAAAGCAAAATTGTACAATTATCAGTACAAAGTATAGGGGACTTTCTTTAGCACGTTAAGATAGGGAGGTTTTCTTAAAGTATGGAAAGCACAAGTCAGAAAAGAAAAGTGAATGGTTTTTTTTTACTGTAGTCATTAAAATAAAGATCTCTTCAGCCTGGCATGGTGGCACGTACCTTTAATCCTAGCACTCAAGAGGCAAGAGGAAGATGGAACTCTGTGAGATATAGGCCAGCTTAGTCTACATAGCAAGTTCTCTGTCACTTAGCTACACAGTGAGACTCTGTCTTCTATTTAAAAAACATTGGGAAAATAGAACAGATAAGTCACAGATCAGAAGAATATAGTTATTATATATGTGAACAAATAAGATAAATATCAGGAATATATAGGACAAGAGACAGGAAACTAGATAGAGAATGCAACAAATCTATAAACAGGCAACTTAGAAAAAAATAATCAGGAGAGCCATTCAGTCTCACTATTATCAGGGAAAGGCAAATTAAAGCAGCAAAAGATACTATTTCATACACATCAGACTTGTAAATAATGTAATAAAAGTTGGCAACAATATAGGGAGCTAGGGATCCTCACATAGTGCTAGAGATTATGTAAATAAATACAGACATTTTGGGGGTGGAATTTGGAAGTGTTTAGAGAATTTAAAATTTTATCTAGTCTGTGAGAGATCAATTCTATTTCTGACTGTACATCCCCAAGATCTACATTCAAGGTACACTAAATGGCTTGCATGGAATTTTTTTTTATAATATTGCAAGAACGTAGATCACAAGCAACCTGAATATCCATCAGCAATAGAATGTAACAATATACATAAAACATGGAGTACTGTGCAGTAGTTCAAACAGATATCAGAAGAATTAGTACAATGATTTTTGTACTACAAACAACAAAGAAACATCAGAAGATGTGCAAAATAGTATTTATGTAAATCAAAAACAGAAGAGTATCCATCAGGAAAGTAGGTCGGAAGAGGAGTGGTGATAAAGAGGGAGATAAATAAAATTACATGAATAATAACTAGAAATTAAATGAAATGGATTAATACATAAATTAAAAGATATTATGAGTATTAACAGAATTTCAATAATTACAATCCTTTGCAACTCAGGAACATCCCCCAATCCTGAAAAAAGGCAGGAAAATGAAAAGAAAACAAAAAAAGAATGGAAGGGAAGGGAAGAGAAGGGAAAAGGACAAAGGACAAAGGAAAAGAAAGAAAAAGAAGAAAAAGGAAAGGAAAGATCTAGTATAGAGAACTGCTCAAAGTAGTGTCTGGCAATCACTATTTGCTCAGCAAGTGGTCTATTTATTTCTGCTACACCCTTCTTACAGAGGGGAGTCAGAGTGAGCAAGGAGTACAAATAGCCATGAAGCCAAACACCTAGTGTTTTAGTACATTTTATGCAGTTAAACACACTGGATAATGAAAAATAAAAGGAGGGCCGGGCGTGGTGGCGCACGCCTTTAATTCTAGCACTTGGGAGGCAGAGGCAGGCGGATCTTTGTGAGTTCAAGGCCAGCCTGGTCTACAGAGTGAGTTCCAGGACAGCTGGGGTACAGGGAGACCCTGTCTCGAAAAGACAAATAAATAAATAAATAAATAAATAAATAAATAAATTAAATAAATGGAAAAAATTTTCACTGTTTTCGGAGACTGGGAAGTTCAAGTTAAGGTGTAAGCAGGTTCAGTCTTTGACTCTGAGGTGTCATCTTCCTGATTTTTGCATCCTCCATAAAAAAGGACTATTCTTTCCTCACATGGTAGAAAGCAAAAGGGCAAGAGAGATTGAACCCACAACCACAAGCCATCCTTATAATGGTATTGATCTGCTCATGAAATTCACCTCCCAACATTGTTACTTTGACAGTTAAGTTTCCAACACATGTGTTTTGGGGACACCTTCAGAATATGGAACCTGGGCATTTGGATGTGTCCTTGGATGTCAGTTAGTCTCCTTGGCGTGCGTGCCACTGCTAGGGGCATGTAGAGTGAAATGAGTGTGCCTAACCAGAGACCTTTAAGGGACTTTTATATCCTGAATGTGTCCCTTTGGAACACAAGCTCCTTGAGCACCTCCTGTTTCCATTCCTTCTACCTTGTACAGGTAGTCTGACCAAAGAAACCCAACCAGTAGGGCTTTCTGCAAGTCTGTATTCAGTGAGAGCAGCATCTTCATTAGCTCAAGAGAAGGGGGAGTCTCTACTAATTCTACCGAAACAGCCAGTGCTGTATCTTCCCTAAGATTTCCCTCGCTGCTCTGGAAAATGGGCTATATAGTTCTTAAATCTCACAGGGAAGAAACCTGATATCTAGTTTAAAAGAAATGTCCATCTTACATAGGGACATAGTAAATGTACCCAAGGTAGGCATACAGTTTGTTTGAAGACAGCCAAAATAATACGCTGAAGGGTCCTTAGCAGGGACTGACTCACATGCCTTAGCCTTGATTGCTGGAGGTTCATCAGTTTAGACAAGTCTGGTTCACCCAGAAGAGGGATAGTTCTGGAGATAGCAGCCTTTAGGACTTTTTGCCACCAAAGAGAAGAGATGTGATGGGAAAATTCTTCCTCCCAAGAGCATAGTTTAAGCAGGACTAATCCATGAACTTTGGGTTATGACAAAGGGGGCACCTAGACAGGAATACAGATTTCCAGTCTGGCTCTGATTTATTTTGTAGCTAGGGGATAACATTGTATTGTAGTGGTCCCAAGATAGAACAAGGGCAATTTTCTACAAGCTAAGAAAATAGTATAGACAGGAAAGAAACAGACAGTATAAAAGAAGCATAAAAGGGAAGAACTCCTAGAAGAAGAAGTTGCTTCTCATCCCTTTTTCATTTCTACTTTAAAAAAATATTTATTATTTTTATTTCATGTGTATGAGTGTATTGCCTGCATGTATGTAAGTGGACCCGTGTCGCACAAATCATTTTCATCTGAGCCAAGTCCTCTGGCTAGAATTCTCATTGAACTAGTGTGGGGACTTGACAGTGACCTTGGTTTTAGTGGTACTAAGAGAAATGGGAGTCCTGGCCCTGCCACACCACAAAGCTGCTTGTCTGTCTGTCTGGGAGAAAAGAGACTTGATCATGTGCTGAGTATTCATATTTGTGTACATATGTCTCCTTGCAATCGCCTTTGTCTTCACCTCCTCCCCCATTCCCAAGCTGTAGTGCCCTTAGTCCTCCTGGCTCTACATCTGTTGTCTATCTGTCTATCTTTGCCTCCAAGGTCAGGCAATTGAGATTTGCTGATTTTTTAAAAACTAAATATTTTGTAGGCTGACTGCCCAGGAACACAAATGGCATAGGGAGTGCCAGGCTACTCTGGATACTCTTTTGTTCAATGTCCTTTGCAGATTAAGGGAATGAGGAAAGGAAAGAGATGGGACAAAGGCCAGGTGATAAGGGAACACAACTACTTCTGTGTTCCAAAGTTCACCTGTCAACTTTTGCTATCAAGCCCCCCCCCCTTCTCATTGGATTCCTTCTGGAGAGAGGCCCTGAGGATAGGAGGATGCAAGGAGAAAGGGATACATACTGAGTTATGGCGTACCTATAACATGCCTGAAACCATGCCAGGAAGTCTTTATACTCTGTTTCACATGATGCTCATGACTACTGCTCCATGAGGTCAATAGTATAATATTTTTATAGGTTATAGTTGAGAAAACTGTATCTCAAAAAGAAAAAAAAACCATTCCCTTAGGGTTTCCTAGACATTAACTTATAGAACTGAAATGCAAATCCAAGTTTATCTGACTCCAGCTGCATTGCCATTAGCAACAAAGCTGTCATGTCAGGAGCATTAAGTTGGGTTCCTGGTCATGATACAATTATGTGTGGATATTAATAGAAAATTCTTCCTAGGCTTCAGTTTCTTCTGATGTAAGAAAGACAACCTTCGTACAGTCAAGCTCCTAGGATTGCAGTGAAGATAAATTTTGCCAGGGGATATGGAATAAAAGCCACTTCTTTAGATGGGGAAGTAGGTAGTAAAATGAACCCTGATCTCAGAGTTGGCTGCCTGGGTTTCAGTAATGGCTGTTCCTTTCACGGGTTCTGTGATGTTGAATGAATTACCTCAGATACCTGGGCATAAAATACCATCCATGTCTGTTGCTGTTTGATCATTTCCCCTGCCTTGAGCAAGCCATCTGCCTGATTTCTGGTGTGAACTGGTCCCATTTAGACTTCTTTCCTGAGTATGATCACATTGACTGAATCTCAAATAGCTTGGAATAAACAAGGAAAGACAAAATACTTCCCCTGTTTGCTATTCCTCTTGTTACCTCAGTCTTGATCTTAGGAATTGCCCTTACTTCCTTGTCATTAGTCAGGGGGAGAAACCATGCCTTATTTACTCCTTTGAATTGAAACGAGTGTCATTATCTTCATTTGGTATCATCTGATGATGCACTTAGGGAGATGGGAAGGACTTGGGCTGTGAAACAGAGGCTTGGCAGTCATGTGTAGTTCTAAAATGCTATGTTCCCAGTCAAATCTTTATTTGATGCAACATGATTTTAGGAAACATCTATGTACAAAGTACTTTCTTTGGCACTAAGAAAGAAGCCATTAGGCAGGTGAAAAACTCATTAGCTAGGGGTGCAGCAAATGATTTTCCTACCACATATAGCATCCTGTGTACTTGACAGGGCCTTCAGAACTCTGTCTCATTCCCCTCTCAAAACCTTCTAGGAGATGGGCAGAGTAGTATCATCTTCATTTTCCAGATGAGTAAACTACACCACACAAATGTAATACATGTGAGACAATGTGCCTGCAAAAGGAAGAGAAGAACAAGAAGAGAAACTATCAGTTGCAAAGATGTCTAATCATATGCAATGCATAGGTTCCAAACACCAAAAATTGTAAGCCACTGAAAGAGATGCATTATGGGAAAGCTTTGCTGTTAGGCTATCTTATTTATCAACAACTGAGGGATGAGTGTGGAACAAGGGAAATGGGCAGTGGGCCCTGGCCCTAGCTTGGGAACTGTTGGCAACTGATTAATGCAGGGCGAGGGAGAGTAGATCTTTAAAATCTCTGGATAGGCTGACTAGACCCCAGTAGATGAACTTGCACTGAAGGACGTCTGGGTACAAATGCTTGACCAGATAGGACTTAACATATATACAGAATGCATGAGGTCCGGTGAGGGGAGAGTAGGAGAATCATGGATGGGGGAGGGTGTCTAAATTTGATTAAGAAATATTATATGAAATGCACAAAAACTCAATAAAATTTATTTTAAAAAAGAACTGAGGGGAGACCAAAATGAACTTGAACTTTTACACAGAGAAGTTAAAGCCGGAGGAACTGACGTGGCTAAGCTTTAGTCTCGGGTAGCCCACTGGTTGAGAGGATGGAAGGGATGCTGCAGGATCAGCAGAATCAGGAAGGACTGTGGCTTCTTCAGAATATTCCTACTGAGCTGGGCTTGGGGCTCCAAAATAGAAACCTACCAGATTTCCTATAAAATTATATTCAGCATCTTGAATGAGCTAAACCTGCTGAACAGCTGAGTATCTTCTCAGCATCTGTCCTCATTGGAGGTGTTCTCTGAGCCCCAGGAGTTCTGCATATCACTGGCCCTCAGTGCTCCAGCTTCTTTCAAAAGCAGAGCTGGAGGGCACATCTGCCAAGTTCCTCTGCTAACAAGCAGTCTCTTCTCTGGTAGCTTTTCTGCCAGAATAATTGAGCACAGTAGCATGTATGCATATTGTGTGCATATATGTGTATATGGGGGAAGTGGGGCTAACAGCTGTATTGCCTTGGAAAAGAAGGGGTTTCTCTCTGCTTTCCAGTTACCTTACTAGCTGCTTCCTTTTCATTTCTTGCCCTTCCCTAGGTTTTTGGTAGGGGCTCCCTTTTTGTTACCATTGTCACAGAATTATACCAGGGTTAACACTAGGGCTTTCACTTAAGTGGATGATGCCTATAGACAATAGGAAAAGGTCCTAAGTAAAGGAGGCTAACTCAAGAGGTGGAAGGCATAGTAGGGGCTCATTTATACATACAAGTGATAGCCAGGTAATAAGCATAGTAATTAGAAATGTGGGGGTTAAAGGCAATTATTTAATTCAAAATATTTATGGCTTCCTAGGCTACCTAAGTTCACAGGGCCTCAATTAGCTCTGCCATTAAAATGAGGATGATAAAAATAGTATCTTCCTTATATAGCTTTCAATGGGTTCAATACACACTTACAAATAAAGTGGTTAGAATAGGTCTGAATATTTATCAGTTAATAACTATTAGGTATAAATTGTTCTGGTCTGCCTTCTGTTGCATAGGTTTCGGAGTGATTGCTCCTAACTTCCATGCTTTCCAGGGGCTCTTATTTGATCGATTTCTGCCTAGGGGAAGGGCCATGACACCTGCTAATGGTTTCTGTCTGAGTATCATAGTCTCAGCCTCAGCCCAGTGTGATTAGCACTAAAGCCTTGGGGAGCTATAGGAAGTCCTTCCCAGGCCAGCTCCAATGCTATTATTGTTTGAGGGTTTTCACACAGAGAACATAGTAGTCTAACTTATGGAAGGGTCCATAAGCCTCATAGTCAAGAACAGCAGGAAGTACAAGATGGATCTGGAAACGTGATCATGGCCTGTAGGATCCTGAGTGGAAGCTATCCATGCTCCCCACTAACAGTTACCAATATAGCTCACAGGAGAAGGGATTACCTCAGGAGTTTTACCAGCCTGAAGCCTAGGGGAAAACAAAGCTTCCAATCAATGTATACTCCAGTACAGAGAGAAGAGGAAAAACAGTTGAGATTCAGGTTAACTTTGAGAAATGGAAAATTTAAAATAGCTTCACACACACACACACACACACACACACACACACAAATACACATTTGGGGTTGAGTGCTAGATGGAGACATTATAAAATAGATCCTTCTAGTAACTTAGCAAAATAGCAATTTCCTAGTATGCAGAAATAGCCTGGGTTTGCTCCCCAGCACCAGAGAAAGGAAGACATGCTCTAGTAGATGGTCCTGCACCCAGCAGCACTAAGTGTACTCAGTGGGTTAAAAAACAAATAGTACGTGAAGTTGGGAGTGAATAGCAACTAGGGATAGGCAATGAATTGCAGGAGAAGGACTAGGGGATGGGGTGGACTGGATAATTTACATAAAAACTTGAAAAAGACAGGAAAATATTTGTTCTTACTGCCCTAGGAAGAGGTACTTGAGTATGAATTCATTTTTGTATCACTGTCCACAGTGGTCAGATATCACCATTGATGAATGATTCCTTTCCCACCACAATTATCTTTTCAGTAAACACTCTCTACCCCTAGACTATCCTCTGCCTTCAGTGGTTGTATCTTCTTTTCTTTGCACAGGACTTGGGCAGAACTTTCTGCAACATTCAGTGGTACTGTGTGACTGACACTTGAACAGTCCACATCTGATCCCTGTGTACTGAAGCTAGCATGAAACTGGATCCCGATTTTGGAAGAGGAACAAAAGAGTCCTGGCCCATTCCAAGTACAGTGTTCAGCTCAGGGGACTCCACAAGAGGTGGAGCTGACATCCTGAGTCTAGAATAGAGGCAGATTTGCCCCACAGAGCCTTTGAAAGAGGCAGGCATTTAGCAGTGTAGCTTCACTTGGGGCTTTAGTATTTGTCTGCAGCAGGATGGACATGAAGCACCACCTAGTTCCTAAGGATGTAGTAAGGGAAGATAATGCCTAAAATGCACTTAGCTATGAGGGATCGTGGAAGGCAATAATCCAGACAAGTGCCTGCCAAGCTAGTCACTATGTTATTGTCTATACAGAAGTACAACTGTAAACTCAAAAGGGATAAGAGAAAGTTAATTCTGGAGCCACATATAAGTGACCATGGCCTGGGAACACAGATAGGTGATCTCAAATGTACATTCCAATGCGGTAAGAATTTCATGAAGTATTTGTAGTAACAGAACAAAGAAAGCCATAAGTCAAAACGCTTTTCAAAATACATTGGTGGAGACATCAGAGAGGCAAGCTGTAGCAAAGCTGGGATGATTTTGTTATCAGATACCATCTAAGGCCCGTAGCAGAACTTGGGGATTGGTGGAGGCTAGTGGTCTGCTAAGTTAAGAGATCTCTAAAAGGATTTTATCTGTTAGTTACAGGATGTTAAGTCAGACACAGAGTTGGGCAAGGAATGGCTATTTATGAGGCTAAAGATAGCCCAAGATAAATTATAATTGGGCTCTGGGCCTGCAACATTCCAAATTCTCCAAAATCATTGAAGTTCTAATCAGTTGATCAGTCTTGCAGAAGGTTCAGTTTGAAGATGCACATTCCCCTACCCCCAGGAACTTTTGTTCACATTATCATGATTTAGGAAGGAATTGCCACAACTATTTTGATAGGCCCTTAGCATTATTAAGTGTCACATAGTATGTCAGAGCTTTCCTGTAATAACAATCGCTACTCTCCAAACTTTCCAACTACTTTGTGAGTTGGGCATTAACATCTCCACTTTCAAATTAGACAACACAAACTCAGGAAATTGCCCCAAATTGTATAGCTGATGCATATTGCATTTTGAATCTAGTTCTGTCTGAACTTGACACCTTAGAAGTTTTTATTCCAGGAAAAGTTATAGGAGAAAAGAATGTCCCAATTATATTGGTCATGACAGCCTAGGATAAATTTTAAAACAAGCAGCATCCAATCTCAGAAGTGTAATAATTTGATAATGATTTCTTAGCCATGCTGGTTAGAAAAGCTGGGATTGGGGTGGCATGGTGGGCTGTAATCTGCATAGACATTCAGGGGCCAAGTTCAGTTCATAGTACTACTCGGTCATCTTGTATATCCTTGAGGTTCTTTACTGGGTCCTCTGCATTCTTCCACCAGATGAAGAAAGAGCATTTGGAGGAGGAGGTACACTGTTACAGTTTTTTCTCTGTTGCCATGACAAACAGCGTGACCATAACAACTTGGGAGAGGTAAAGATTTATTTGGCTTACACTTGGAGGTTACAATATATTACTGAGGGAAGTCAGAGCAGAAACTCAAGCATGCTCTGGGAGGCTGTTGCACACAGCATTCCCACTAACCAGGGAACCCACTCAAAGCCAAGGAAGTATAGCAGAAACCATGGAGGAACGCTGCTTGATGGCTCATTCACAGAGCCCTCTTCAGCTAGCTTTCTCTTTTTTAATGTTTTACTTATTTTTCTTCTATTTCTTCTTGTATAGAGTGGAGATAGCATCTTTTTTATGTATACAGATTAATACAAATGAAGCACTTAGTGCAGAGCCTAGTATATAGTAAGCACTTGGTAAATGACATCAAGCTGAAAATGATAATCTCTCCATCTTTCAGAGACTAGAATGCATGACAGCATAGTAGAAATTCTGGGAAATCTTAGAAAGATGCTTTAAGAGAAAGTTTGGCTAACCCAGTTGTCCTGGTATTGTTGATCAACAAAATCTTCAGGCTGAGTAATACAAAGAATGGAGATGCAGAGCCTGGAAAGTCCAAAAGTGTGGTGCCAGTGAGGCATTTAAGCAGATGTTAATGGAACAGACAAACCACAAGTTGCAACCTCATTGTATAATAACTTCTCTTGTGACAAACAATTCATCCCAGTAAGAGTGAGAACTTGATCCTTCAAGAAAGACATTAATCCCTAAAATTACCTAACTATCTCCGAAATGGCCCACCACCTTTCGGCAAGGTTACATTTGGAATCAAATTTTAACATGAGTTTGAGAGGAGCTGTGTCACAATCCAACCATAATAGCAACCTTTCCCAAGAGACTTGCCTATGGAATATTCCTTTTTGCATGTAACCTTTCACAATTCTGTGGATGTGTCATTCACTGAAATATACTTGGGGAAGATCCTCTCCTACTAGTGAGGGGCTCTAAGAAAATTTATCAGTGCTCTGGATATTTTTATTGGGTTTTAATAGATATTTTCTTCCCTGTTCTTTTTTTTTTTAATTTTATTTATTTCTATATGTGTATGAATGTACTGTCTGCATGCAAGTTTGTGCACCCGTGTCGTGCAATGCCGCGGAGGTCAGAAGAGGGTGTCGGATTCCCCTGGAACTGGAGTTCTCCTGGAATTGGAGTTTCAGACGGTTCTGGGCCGCCATGTGGGTGCTGGGGATCGAACCCGGGTCCTCTGTAAGAGCGGTCGGCGCTCTTAACCGCTAGGCCATCTCTCCAGCCCTCTTCCCTGTTCTTTATCTTCTGTTTAGAGGGGAGGTTGAGGGAGGTGCTTTTTAAAAATTCAGACTACCTGCACTAGGTCAAGCCAGCCAAAAAGCCTGGCATAAAAGTGGGAGGGGCTCATGAAGTCCTCCTTCTTTCTGAGGAGTTATTAGCAATGGATAGTTATTGAGAGGAGAAGAGTCCGTTTCCTTCAGGGATGGAGGCCCTGAGAGGCAATTCATGCTCCAGTAGATGGGCCCAAACCCATGCATACATGGGCTGAATTAAATGAACGCAGTGGGTATTAAATTTAAAAAAAAGAAAACAAAAATTTAGAAGGGAAAAGTGCAAGGGGACAGGAGAGGAATTAGAGGGAAAGGAATGAGCATGCATTTGATCAAAACACATATGTATGTATGAATATTAAACAATGTGTTTAATAAATAAATACAGACTATATCAGCTAGAAGAGAAAAAGGAATTGTGTCTTAGTTGAGCTTAGGACTTCCCACTGGAAGGAGCAGAAACTAGACTGGTAGCTGCATGGAGGGGATGTAGAAGGAGGTTATTTTAAAAAAATAAGAAGACTATATCAAAAAAACAAAACAAAACGAAAAACACTTGGGAAGCAGAGACAGGTAGCTGTGGTGGTTTGAATGAGTGTCCCCCATAGGCTCTAGGTATTCAGACATTTGTCTCCAGTTGGTGGTGCTGTTTCTGGAGGTCTTAGAAGGTGTGGCCATGTTGGGGGAAGTGTGTCACTGGGGGCGGGCTTAGTGAGCTTAACAAGCCTCGTGCTCTACAGTTGCTCCTCTCTGCTTCCTGTGCTCTTTGCGATATGTGACCCTCTGTTTGCTGCTCTGGATCCGGCCGCCATGCCTCCCGCCACAATGGACTAATTCCCTGGAACCGCCAATCGTAAGCTCAAATAAACTCTTCCTTTTATAAGTTCCTTGGTCTGGTGTTTTATCACAGCAACAGAAAACTGACTAATACAGTTATTGGTACCAGAGAGTGGGCTGTTGGCTGTGAAGAACCTGACCATGTGTATGTTTGGAGAAGTGTGGAAGACTTTGGAACTTTGGGCTGGAAAGGCTGTTGACTATTATAAGCAGAGCTTAAAGGGCCATTCTAGTGGAGGCCTGGAAGAAAGCATGGCTGCAAAAGATGTGGTCCCAGGGGAAAATAAAGACTTAGGCAGCAACCAGGATATTTTGATAAAGAGTCTGGCAGCAGTTTGCCCACAGCCCAGATGCTTGCCTGATGCTAAGTTGAAAAGCAGTGGACTGATGTCTTTGGTGGAGGATATTTCAAGACAGCCTAATGTAGAAATGGTGGCGTGGCTTTTAATGGTGAATATTATACACATCTACAGTGAAAAAGAGCAGATGGAGCAGAAAGAAATGCAAAATGTACAGTTTGGCTCTGATAACTGCACTAGGAAGATTAAAGGTGGGGTCAAGGCATGTGAAGGAGAGGTTGGATCTGAAAACTGCACTAGGAAGATTAAAGGTGGGGCCAAGGCTTGTGAAGGAGAGTTTCCTTTTGATAAGGAGTTTAAAGTGATTAAGGAAGGGCTTCGAGATTTACAAGTAAACAAAAGAATCAGTACCTTCAGGGCAAGACCACACCCAGCTAATCCTCCAGCAAGTCCAGGGCAGAGAAAAGTAGCAAATGTGGTTGAAATGGGCCAGGGTCTGGCCCGAACTTGCAGCCAGATTCGGCAATTTCATTCACGTGGTGCTGGCTTTAGAGACATGAAGTTTGCAAGAGTGAAGGGGTCATCAGCTCTTCCTCCACGGTTTCAGAGAGCCAAAGAGGCCAGGAAGAGTACAGCAGGGGTGTCCCTGAATAAAGAAGGCCATGATAGGCCACTGCGTGAAGCTGTGAGTATGAAGCCTGGTTGGCAGCGGAGACCCCAAGAAGACTTTCGAGATGCCAGACCTGTGAGATATTTGCCAAGGAGAGCTGCATACGGGGAGTGGTACCAGCCTAAGAAAGAGATGTATGTTGCAAGCAAAGCTGGAAGAGCTGAGCCGTGTAAGCCCTTTGGAAGTCAAGTCCCAGAAGTCGCATGTGGAGCTACAGGACTTGGCGTTTGCCCTGCTGGTTTTCGGTCTTGTTTTGGTCCAGTATTTCCTCACTATGCCTCTATTCCTCCCTTTTGGAATGGGAATGTGTATTCGGTTCCACTGTACATTGGGAGTATGTAATTTGCCTTTTGATTTTACAGGAGCTTACAGTTAAAGAGATTGGCCTGAGTCTCAGAAGAGACTTTGGACTGTGGACTTTTGAATGACATTGAAACTGGTAAAGACTATGGGGACTTTTAAGGTTGGACTAAATGTGTTTTGCATTTTATATGGTCAGGAGCCTATGGGGGCCAGGGAGTGGAATGTGGTGGTTTGAATGAGTGTCCCCCATAGGCTCTAGGTATTCAGACATTTGTCTCCAGTTGGTGGTGCTGTTTCTGGAGGTCTTAGAAGGTGTGGCCATGTTGGGGGAAGTGTGTCACTGGGGGCGGGCTTAGTGAGCTTAACAAGCCTCGTGCTCTACAGTTGCTTCCTCTCTACTTCCTGTGCTCTTTGCGATATGTGACCCTCTGTTTGCTGCTCTGGATCCGGCCGCCATGCCTCCCGCCACAATGGACTAATTCCCTGGAACCGCCAATCGTAAGCTCAAATAAACTCTTCCTTTTATAAGTTCCTTGGTCTGGTGTTTTATCACAGCAACAGAAAACTGACTAATACAGTAGCCTATTAGATCAAGGCCAGCCTGGTCTACATAGAGAGTTCTAGGCCAGCTTGGGAAACATGGAAACCATGTCTCAAAAAAATAAAAATAAAGAGCACAGCATTGTATACTTAAACCTTAGGTCTGTATATGAGAGAAACATGGAATGTTTGTCTTTCTATATTTGGTTTATTTCACTTAATATAGTTTTCAGTCCCCTCCATTTTCCTGAAAATTGTGTAATTTCTCATTTTTCCTTCACAACTGAATAAAATTCATTGTGTATATGTACCATGTTTCTTTTAAGAGTATTTTATTGACTTTTCTATGATTTCTTTTTTTCTGTGTATTTTTGAGGCAGGGTCTCCCTTTAGTCCCAGCTGATCTGGAGCTCGCTCTGTAGACCAGGCTGGCCTTGAACTCACAGAGATCCACCTGCCTCTGCCTCCCGGTGCTGGGATTAAAGGCGTGTGCCACCACGCCCGGCAACTTTTCTATAATTTCATATAATGTATTTGGATCACATTCAGATTCCCTCTCTGATCTACACTAGTCCCCAACATAATACTTTTCTTTTTCTAATGGCCTATCAAATCTAATCTGTATTCCCCCTCCCCTCCAGTGCTCCTGAATGTACCACATTTTCTTTATCCATTCATCTGGACATATAGGCTGGTTCCATATTTTACTTATGCATATAAGCACAATATAATGATCCACTACTGTGCTCAAGGTTAATTAGAGTATTTAAAATTGTTGAAGATGAGATCGTCATTTTTAAAGATTTTTTATTATTTAACTTAAATAATAATAGTTAATAAAAAAGTTTTGTATTTATGTGTGCAAATGGGAATGTGCATATTTGAGTGCATATGTCTGTGGAGACCAGAAGAGAGCACCAGAGCCTGTGGAACTGGAGTTACAGGCAGTTGTGAGCTACATGACCTGAGTACTGGAAACCAAACTCAAGTCTTCTGGAAGAGCAGTATGTGATCTTAACCAGTGAACCATCTCTCTAGCCCCTGATGAGGATAATCCCTAATCCCAGAGGGGCTAATATACTAATATGTCAACTGAGAGTAAGATATAACTTGGAAAATGGAATTTTCTTTAGAGGATTCGACAGGACCCTAATGGAATATCTAATTATGTACTCTTTTAAGGGCTCTGTGACATAATGCAAAGACCAAGTCAAGGATTCTTCTGTGAGTTTCTTAGCTTATTCACTGGTTAATTTGGAGAAGTTGTTTAAATTTGAAATCTTGTGTTTACTATGTGTACAGTGGGGGTGTTAAGAGGGAGTTAATATATGTGTTGCTCATTGCAAGAGAGAATTAGGTTGTGCCTCTGTAAAAGGGTTTAGTAATGCCATATTATAGGATTTGGATTTATGTAACACTGAGAAGGGCCTATGCAAGTAGGCCTTTTTCTCTGGATTGGATACTGTCAGGAGGCAGGGTGTTTTTCTCCCTCTCTCCTGTATGTGTATATGTGTATGTGGCTTATGTATGTGTTCATGTGTGTATGTGTGCATGTAGGCACATATGCGTGTGTGTGTGTGTGTGTGTGTGTGTGTGTGCATGTGGAAGCCAGAGGTTGACATGTGGAAGCCAGGGGTTGACATCACACATCTTCTTAGATTGTTCTTCACCTTAACACTCTCTCTCTCTCTCTCTCTCTCTCTCTCTCTCTCTCTCTCTCTCTGTGTGTGTGTGTGTGTGTGTGTGTGTGTGTGTGTGTGTCTGTGTCTGTGTCTGTGTATAGGCCAAAAGCTGCCATCAGAATGTCTCCCTCAATTGCTTTTCTCACTTAATTTTTGAGACAGGGTATCTCACTTAACCTAGAGCTTGCTGTACTGGTTAGGCTAGCTGGCAAATCAGCCCTGGGGATCCTCCCGCATTTGTTCCCTAGTACTGGGGGCAATTATGAACCACTATGCCTGGCTTTTACATAGGTATCAGGGGTCTAAACTCAGTTCTTTGTGCTTGGACAACAAGTACTTTACCTACTGAGCTCTCTCCCCAGACCCACCTTATTTTTTGAGGCAGAGTCTCTCACTGAACTTGTCGCTTATTGCTTCAGCTAGGCTGGCTTACCAATGAGCTCCAAGAATCCTCCTTTATTCACCCAGGAAGCAGGGTATTTGTATAATAAGGTATCTTAATAAAGCTCAGCTGTAAGGAGGGAATATGAAATCAAAGATAAAGGTATAATTGATGAAGGAGCAGTTGTTCATATTAGCCAGAATAGTGGCAAATTCAGTCAATGTATCGCTTAGACATTGTTCCTATTTTGTCTATGTTCAATCTGGCTAAAGAGTAGTCATGATTTATCATGGTCACAGATTATCCTTGTCTGATGTTGACATTCTATGACACTATTAAGTCAGAAGATAGCAAGTTTCAGTGGTAGGGCTAGGCCAGGCCCTAGCTTTAGGAGCTTCTAGTTAAACAATGTTTCTTTATTCCTCCCTTAATGCCAAGGGTGAGCATAGGACATGAATCGGTGATATCCAGATTTTCAACATTGCCAAAATTTTGTTTATAGAATATAGTCCACAGTAAGAATAGAATTAGTCCCTTTCGTTGCAAAATAAGCCATTGGGATCTCTAATAAGACAGGGGTTGCACAGCAGCATGTGAAACTGGATGGTCCATATTAGCCTATTACTAGCAATTTTCATAAATGAAATGATTATTAGTTTGAGAAACAAATGACTTTAAAAATTTTTAGGCTGTTTATCTTTCAACATTTAGGCAATATCAAGAAGTATTTTCTATAGCAAAAAATTTGACTAGTTAAAAGGATCAAGGATAGTGAGGGCAATGGGATTGTTTATAACAACTGTAGATTCTGAATTTAGAATATTTTGTTGTGCTTTCAGAGTAGAGTATTATTTATGACTTTTGCTTGGAGTCAGAATTAATCATTTCTGTCAGTTGTTTTATTCCTAACATGGGACTTACATGGGTATTGGGCATCAAGAGGCCACCAGATATCCTTTTGAATAGCTCTCCAAAGTAGTCTGTATATGACTCAGATTGGAGGTAATTGGTGATTTGGGGGTAATTTTTTTTTTAATTGGAGAAACACAATCCTTTGAAGGAGTGATGATTTTTAAATATCTAAAAGTCTCCTAAAATTACTCAAAACACATAAAATAGGGTAGGATGTGACTCTGATGCTACTGTTCACATATGAACAACATAGACTGTTTTGGGAGCAAGCACATCATTTATGACAACTTGAATAAGCCCATTTTATGTCCTTTTTTAATTTTTTTATGTCCTTCTTAATTAAAGGATTTGTAGTGCTAGAGATGGAATTGATGGCTTTGGACTCATAAGAAAAATGCTCTCTCTGATATTTAGCCCCAGCCCCAACTCTAATTACTCCAAATTTTTAGTAGAGTTAAACAGTTTCTATAATACACGCTAAAGTGTCTCTGAAGATCAGTACAAGCTATGAGAATTCCCTAACAGTAGTGACTCTGATGAAGATGTACAAGTAGGTGTAGAGCACACCAGCAAGCATAGAGGGAATGCCAATGAATTTTAGTAGGAGGTTAGGCAACTAGCTGAAGTGTAATGAGCAGTTAGTTGTGAATAGCGCTGAGATTTGTACAGCACAGAGAACCAGTAGTTTAGTGGAAATCTAGACCTGAGTTAATTGATGTTTTTATATATCTTGCTGTGGCTATTATGGCTCTTAGACAAAATAGGCATGCCTTAGCTCCTGCTTGGATTGACAGTCTGAAATATTCAATAATAGGCATGCCTTAGCTCCTGCATGGATTGACAGTCTGAAATAGGCATGCCTTAGCTCCTGCATGGATTGACAGTCTGAAATAGGCATGCCTTAGCTCCTACGTGGATTGACAGTCTGAAATATGCAATAATTCCTGACCATTCTCATCAAATGAACCATCCTTCACACCTAGGCAGAAACTTAATGAACTGAGGAAAAGGGATTTGTGATCTAAAATCCCCAAATGACATTTTGGCAGACAGACATGCTATAATCTTAGTGCTTAAATATATAAGTGTAGTATTTTAAACTTGAAATATATTCAGTATTGAAATATGCTTCTATTTGCATGTTTTACTTATTTCTGGATGGTAATTCTACTCTTAGTTTCTCAGGTTATTTTAATATTAAGTATGATAGAGAAATTTCTCTTAATATTTTGATTCAACTAAAAGATAAATTTAGATAAACCTAATTATTCCTATCACTATTTTATAGGGGAAAAGGGAAAATCAGTGTGTCACCTCAATGGCCATTTTAGAAAACTCAGAGATAATTTAAACATAGAAAACTTCTTAATTTTGTTTTTCTGCACTTGGAAAACGTAAAATTAAGGTACATTATTATCTACGGGCCCAAGATATAAGTCATGAATACTTTAAGAAAGATTTATAGTCAACATTGGAAAATCATTCAGCAATAAACACCTACTGGGATATTAGCTTTTGTTTAATACTAAACACTTCAAAATTATTTGAGAATAGATAGAAAAGCTCTGAGAGGTAGAAGAATATTTAAGGGCAAATAAAGAATGACTACTAATCTGGTGGTAAAATAATTTAGCTCTTTTACATAAAAACACAGAAATTTTATAATTTTAGTACTTTTCTCCTATAAAATTTATAGAGAATAAATTACTAATGTTTCGTATATATACATTTATTCACACACAAATTTATAAAATAAAATTATATAATCTTATACTTTTAATTATGTATTTAAATGTAAATAATAATAATCAAATACAAATTTTAATCTTATTAATCATATGAGTAAACTATAACAAATTTCTTGATAAAGAAACTGAAAACAATATCCATTATCTTATATCAAATTCTATTTTACTGTAAATTTTATACATGGCTACTTTTTCTTAATTTTTATTTTTAGTCAAAGTAAATTTTCAGAAGCAACGGTGGAGAATAGAAAATAAGGGATTATATCTCTTCTCGGCCTTTTGGCTGAGATCAAGTGTAGAAAATAATGGATTATTTAGCTATCATTTAATCCATAAATAATTATATCATACCATTTTTTTGGTCTTTTTGAGTCGGGGGTCTCCTTGTAGCCCCAGCTATCCTGAAACTCACTCTGTAGACCAAACTGGCCTTGAACTCACGGAGATCCACCTGCCTCAGCCTGCTGAGTGCTGGGGTTAAAGGCATGCACCACCACACCCAGCCAATGTCATTTTTTTTACATTCTTTTTTTTTAATTTTTATTTATTTATTTTCGTATGTGTATGAATGTACTGTCTGCATGCAGGTTTGTGCACCCGTGTCATGCAATGCCGTGGAGGTCAGAAGAGGGTATTGGATTCCCCCGGAACTGGAGTTACAGACGGTTCTCAGCCGCATGTGGGTTCTGGGGATTGAACCCGGGTCCTCTGCAAGAGCAGTTGGTGCTCTTAACCACTAGGCCATCTCTCCAGCCCTCATCATTTTTTTTTAAGACAGCTTCTTACCATGTAGCCTTGGCTGGCCTGGAACTCACTATGTAGACCAGGCTGGCCTTGAACTCACAGAGATCCACCTGCCTCTGCCTCCGAATGCTGGGATTAAAGGCATGCGCCACCACATCTGGCTTTCCTGACATCTAAAGAGATTTAGGGGCCAAAATACACATAAAGTATTATTCAAAGCTTTTGCTTGTTTTGTTAGTTAATTGATATTTTCAAAAGTACAAACATATATTTATTTTCCTTTTTATTTTTGAAAGTATGCAGATATCCAAAGACTACTTATAACTAACTTAGGTCTAAGGTCTTAAATTTAGCTGATAATTATGACATAACTTCACTGACACACTGAATCTTTAGGCCTCAAAGCACTGTAAGAAATTCATGAAATCATGCCATTTCAAAAGTATTGTTACCATTTTAGTTAGGTGAAAATGTTCTACATGTATTTTAACTTTTAAATAAATTATGGAAAGACTTACAACTTATTTAATTCATAAAGTCAACTCAGAATGTTAAAGATGTTTGAATTATGAGAAATTTAATCCTGGGTTTAAACAAATGAAACTATTGTGCTGAAGAGTCTGAATCATACAAAAATTCTTGTGCCTTGAAATTAAGTCAAGTATTTTTTATAGCTACTGTAACAAGGCTTATATAAATTTATACTTTTCAATGCACATGAAACAACAGTTTAATACCTTTAAAAATTTTGGATTTGGTCTGGATGAGATTCTCCTATAGTATATTCAGGACAATAAATGATTTCTAAGATAAGCTAATATTAAAAGCTTCATAAGAATGGAAGAAAGTGATAAAGTAGAAAGAAAAATATGTGCACAGAACAAGAAAGTCAGCTATAGTCAAGTATACAATCGTCATAGTAAAAAAAGTAGTTTTATTTCCTTTGCAAGAAGATAGTTTACACATAGAAATACAGATTTTAAGGTATATAGACACAAAGGAGAGTGGAAAGTAACTGGTTTTGATACAACATGAGCCCTTGACAATTGTATTAAACTGTGTAATTAAAAAGCCAGCCAACAATTATTAATCTTTGAAGTATGGAAACAAAGGATTTGATATTGCCTATATTAAAGAAAAAAGGATCTCTCTTAAGACAGTCTCCTTATGACTGCTTCTTTTGCCTTTTGTTCTAAAATGCCAAGCTTCCTAAAGTGTCTACTACTGTGAGTTTAAATAGTCTGGAGAAATCAAATCGTGCCAGTCACAGGGATAAAGGTACAAGGTAGCGTTATGGTGGAAACACAGGAAAGAAGCAGGTGTTTAGCTTGCAGGAGATATATTTTTAGAGAGGGAAACCTCGTGAGAGTACAGAAATCTGTAAAGATGGTGGTATTGAACTTTATATTTCCAGAGCATAGTCAATTGTTACTATCAAGGATCAAACAAACCCCCTCATTCTTGGTGTATAAGACTTAAGAAAGTAGGTCTTCATTTGGTGTATTGTATTGTTCAGTTCCGATGTCTCTCTGTTTAAGCTTTGTCCAGTTGACCTATGCAAAGGTCTCAGTGGGTTATTGAAGTCCCCCACTATTAGTGTGTTGGGATTAATCTGTACTGTAAGGTCTTGCAGGATTGTCTTTATAAAGTTGGGTGCACCAGAGTTTGGTGCATATATATATTTATGATTGTGAATTCTTCATGGTTAATTGTTCCTTTGATAAGGATGTAATGGCCCCGTTTGTGTCTTCTGATTAGTTTTACTTTGAGGTCTATTTTGTCTGATATTAAGATAGCAACTCTTGCTTGCTTTTTGGTTCCATTTGCTTGGAATATTTTTTTTCCATCCTTTCACTTTAAGTTGGTTCCTATCCTTGAGGGTGAGATGTGTTTCCTGTAGGCAGCATATAGATGGATTCTCTTTTCTGATCCATTCTCCCAGTCTATGTTTTTTGATTGGGGAATTAAGCCCATTAATATTGAGAGATGTGTGTTGCTTCTTTTCATCCTATTTTCTGTTTGAATTCTTGGTCTAGATTTGTGTTTTTGTAGTTATACATTTATTAGTTTCTCTCTCTTACTGTTTGGGGATAGTTGATTCTTCTGTCCTATGAATTGCTTCAAGTATTTTCTGAGGGGTTGGTTTCTAGGACATGTATTCTTTCATCTTGTTTATGTCATGGAAGATTTTTCTTTCTCCTTCAATTATGATAGACGTTTTTGCTGGGTATAGTAATCTGGGTTGGCATCTGTAGTCGTTTAGTACTGGGAATACGTTGGTCCACATTCTTCTGGCTTTCATAGTTTGCACTGAGAAGTCCACTGTAATTCTGTTGGGTTTCCCCTTATAGGTAATTTGTTGTTTTTCTCTCATTGCTTTCAGTATTTTGTCTTTCTTTGGGGTGTCTAGAGTTTAAACTGTGATATTGCTTGGGGAGTTTCTTTTCTGACCTCATCTATTTGGTGTTCTATGTGCCTCTTGTATTTGTATGGGTTTGTCTTTTTTTTCAGTTTGGGGAAATTTTCTTCTATTATTCTATTGAAGATTTGATCAATACATCTACTGAATATTCCACCCAAACACCAGAGAATATACTTTTTACTCAGCACCACACGGAATCTTCTCCACAGTTGACCACATACTGGGACACAGAATAAACCTCAACAAATACAAAAGGATTGAAATAATTTCATGCATTCTATCAGACCACAGTGCAATAAAGCTCAATATCAACATCAGGATAAGTCCTACAACCTACAAGAACACAAGGAGACTAAACAACACACTCCTGAACAATGAATGGGTCAAGGAAGAAATAAAGAAAGAAATAAAAGCATTCCTGGAACTAAATGAAAATGACAGTACAACACAACAAAACCTTTGGGATACATGAAAAGCAGTCCTAAGAGGGAAATTTATAGCCCTGGGTGCCTACATTAAAAAAAAAAAAACAAAAAAAAAACGAGTGCAAATAAACGATCTAACAGTGCAGCTAGAAACACTTGAGAGACAACAAAAAATGAATCCTAAACCCAACAGACAGGAAGAAATAACAAAAATCAGAGGAGAAATCAATGACATAGAAACAAAACAAAACAAAGAATCAATGAATCCAAAAGTTGGTTCTTTGAAAGGGTAAACAAGATAGACAGACCTCTAGTCCAGTTAACCAGAAGAAAGAGCGAGCAACTCCAAATCAATATAATTTGTGATGAAAGGGGAAACATCACAACTGACAAAGAAAAGATCCAGACAATCATAAGGGAATACTTCAAAAACCTATACTCTACTAAATTTGAAAACCTAAGAGAAATGGGTGAATATTTGAAATCCTGGGAATCAACAAAGCTTAACCAAGAAGGCCTATTTGAGGAAATTGAAGATGTAATAATAAAACTTCCAACTAAAAAAAGCCCAGGCCCATATGGTTACACAGCAGAATTCTATAAAACTTTTAAAGACTTACAGCCATTACTTCTCAAACTGTTCAGAAGAATACAAATAGAGGGAAATCTCCCAAATTTCTTTTGTGAAGCCAGCATCACTCTAATACAAAAACCAGGCAAAGATACAAGCAAAAAAGAAAATTATAGACCCATCTCATTAATGAACACAGACACAAAAATTCTCAACAAAATGCTTCCAAACTACATACAGACCCATATCAAAAAGATCATCCATCATGACCAAGTTGGGTTCATACCAGTGATGCAGGGATGGTTCAACATATGGAAATCAATAAATATCATAAAACATATAAATGGACTGAAAGACAAAAGCCACATGATCATCTCAATTGATGTAGAAAATGCCTTTGACAAAATCCAGCATCCCTTCATGCTTAAAGTCTTAGACAGAATTGGACTGGAGGTATCATTCCTCAATGTAATCAAAGCCATATACAAGAAACCCACAGCCAACATCATCCTAAATGGAGAAAAGTTAGAAGCATTCCTCTTAAAGGCAGGAACACCCACTATAGTGCTTGAAACACTTGCTAGGGTAATAAGAAATGGAAATTAAAGGAGTATTAATTGGAAAAGAGGAAGTCAAGCTATCCCTTTTTGCAGATGATATGGTAGTTTACCTAAGGGTTGCTAAAAAGTCCACCAGAAAACTCCTAGAAACAATAAAGACTTTCAGTAAAATGGTGAGATACAAAATTAATGTAAAAAAATCAGAAGAAGAAGATATCAGAAGATGGAAAGACCTCCCATGCTCATGGTTTGGAAAAACTAATATAATAAAAATGTCCATTCTACCCAAATTAATATACAGATTCAATGCAATCCCAATTAAAATCCCCATGAGTTTCTTCACAGACTTGGGAGAAAAATCCTTAAATTTGTATGGAAAAATAAAAGACCCCCAATAGCCAAAGAAACCCTGAGTGAAAGGAGCAATACAGGGGGGGATTACTATACCATACTTCAAACTATGTTATAGGGCTATAGTAAAAAACAACCTGTTACTGGCACAAAACAGATCTGTAGACCAATGGAACAAAATTGAAGATCCAAACTTGAGCACACATGATTTCAGCCACCTCCTCTTTGACAAAGGGGCCAAGAATACCCAATGGAGGAAAGACAAAATCTTCAGTAAATAGTGTTGGCAAAATTGGATCACCACTTGTAGAAGAATTAAACTAAACCCCTACTTCTTGCCCTGTACAAAAATCAACTCCAAGTGGATCAAAGACCTCAGCATGAAACATGAAATATTGAAGGTGTTAGAAGAAAATATTTGCAACAATCTACAAGACAAAGGTGTAGAAGAAGACTTCCTAAATCAAACAGCAGCTGCACAGGAAGTGAGGTCGACAATTGACAAGTGGGACTTCATTAAACTCAAAAGCCTCTATACAGCAAAAGAAACAACTAGTGAAGTGAAGAGAAAACCCACAGAGTGGGAGGAAACCTTCACTAGTGAGTGATACATCTGACAGAGCATTAACTTCCAGAATATATAAACTACTCAAAATACAAAGAAGAAATAAAATGACTCACTCAAAAGATGGAGTAGAGCTGAGCAGAGACTTCACAAATGAGGAAATAAAGATGGCTGAGAAACATCTTAAAAAAATGTTCAACATTGCTAATAATTAAGGAAATGCAAATTAAAGCTACCTTAATATATCATCTCACTCTGATAAGACTGGCTAGGATCAAGAAAACAAATGATACCAAATCCTGGAGAGGTTGTGGGGAAAGGGGAATACTCATCCACTGCTGGTGGGAATGTAAACTCGTACAACCACTATGGAAAGCAGTATGGAGAACCCTGAAAAGACTTAAAATGAGCTTACCACCTGACCCAGCCTTACTATTCCTGGGTATATACCCACAAGACTAATCCTACTGCAGAGATACATGCACAGCCATGTTCATTGCAGCTCTCTTCACAATAGTGAAGAGCTGGAGCCACCCCAAATGCCCCTCAACCAATGAGTGAATAGAGAAAATGTGGTTCATCTACACAGTGGAGTTCTACACAGCGGTAAAGAAAGATGGCATCTGGAACTTTGCAGCTAAATTGATGGAACTAGAAGATATTATGCTAAGTGAAGTAACACAGTCCCAGAAAAGCAAATGACGAATTGTATCCCTCATTTGTGAATGCTAGCGCCTAGCACTGAGTTGTAAGACTAACTGAACAACATCAATGTTATATACCCCTTTCTCTGAAAGCAACTGTTCTCTTATAATGTAAATCCCTTAACAGGCTCTATAATTAACCTAGCACTTATTTTTAGACTGTTATCTTGGTATATGGGTGGAGGATATGTAGGCATATTTTAGAGGAATATAAATTTAAACAGAAAAAAATGAATCCTGAAATATGATAGGGAAATGACAGTTTGTGTACAGAGGATATTAATTTAGTATAGGTGTGACATATATATGTTGAAGCATGCATATGTTGAAGCAATACAGTTTGGAAGGAAGTACAACAACAGAAGAACTGGGACTGGGAATGGACTGAAACAGTAAAGTTCCCCCAAGAACAGTAATCCTCTGTTTTGAAAAACTTTGACAAGAATCAGAAAAAGATACAGGGCAGGAATGGCAGGGTGCATGAACTTGAGTAGGGTGGGGGGCATGGAAAGGGACATGAGTCTAGGTTGGAATGAGAATGTATGAAATGGACAAAACTTCAATAAAATGTTTTTTAAAAAGTAGATCTCAAGGACTCAAAGCCAATAGTGAGAAGTGTCTATAAGATTTTAACATAATAACCCAAGGCAAAGGTCATCCATAGGACATTGTCTGAGGAAACTTTCTTAACTCTGTTTCCAGTGGCAACTCAAGGACAAGGTTATTGAGTCTGTATCTGTCCTTCTTTTGTACAATTTTCCTCTTATAAACAGGACATCCATCAAAGGCATTAAACAAGCATATAGAGCATAGGTACACTTGTTGGAAGCACAGAAAACAATTTCATAATTTCATCAAGGAGCCCTAAAATCCTAACAGAGAATAGAAATTCCCCTAAGGGATTTCATCCCAAGGAAAATAAATCCAAAGCTAAAGGGCTTCGATGGGACGTTACAGCTCACATCAGAGTGAATTTATGTCCCCAATATATGTGGGCTGACTAGCAACTCAAAGAGACAAATACAAGTAATGTCAAATAGCTGGGCGTGGTGGTGCACGCCTTTAATCCTAGCACTTGGGAGGCAGAGGCAGGTGGATCTATTTGAGTTCAAGGCCAGCCTGGTCTACAGAGTGAGGTCCAGGCCAGCCGGGGCTATAAGGAGACCCCGTCTCAAAAAGAAAAAAAAAGAAAAAAAAAGAAAAAAAAAAGGAACTAGGATTGAATCCTAGCTCTCCCAGTTTCAGGAGCTTCAGTTTGCTCATGTGTGAAATAGGTATAACAAACCCATTTTGTTTGTTGTGGGATCAATACTGACTATGCTTGTACCAGAGCAATGGAAAGGTAAGGTTTTTTAAGGAATACTGGAATGGTATGGTGGTGTAAGTCTGTGGTTGCAGACATTTGGGAATTGAGATAGAAAGATCAAGAGTCCAACACCAACTTGGGAAAAAAAGGCAAGACACTGTCTCAAAATAAAAGCAGAGTCTGATGTCAAGAAGTGGAATGTAATGCACATGGAGCTAAAATGTTCTTCGTTAAGAAGGGAGCATAGATTTGAGATGAGCCAGAGGCCGGTGGGTGGGTGGGGGAACAAAAATGGGAGACAGGATGATGGGACAGCCATTTGTCCACAGCAAGATATTGCAGCTTACAGTGAAGTTCTGACTGATGCTGAAGTATCCAGTAACCAGATTTCTTTTTCTTTTTGATTTATTTGTTTTTATTTCATGTGTATGAGTGTATTGCCTATATGGGTGCAACTGCATCCATGTCTTGCAGTTCCTGCAGAGGGCAGAAGAGGGTGTTGGATCCCCTGGAACTGGAATTACAGATGATTGTTAGGTGCCGTGTGGATGCTGGGATTGAAACCCAGTCTTCTGCAAGAGCAGCCAATACTCTTAACCACTGAGCCATCTCTCCAGGCCGTAGAAATGAGTTTTTATTCATACTACAATAACATGTCCCCTCCATCTACTTAAGCCCTGACAAAATTTTGTAATTTTCAGAAATAATGAAAATATGAATGAGTTTGTAAAAATATAAATCAGGGAAGACTCGTGTTCCTAATGGTTCCTGTGTCCTGACAAATAATAAAAATCATCATCGTAATCATAATCATGATCACCACCATCATCAAATAATAATCATAATCATCATAATAATGATCATCATCGTCGTCCTCATCATCATCATTAAAATAAGATGAGCTATGAAATCTGAAGTCCATTAGGATCCCAAATTCAGAACCACTTAGGACTCTGAGCCCTTCAGAATTCTCAGAAATCTTTAAAGAAGACACTAAACTTCTCAGATAAGGGGTAGGCATAGGGCTTAAGACAACTTTATTTGTATTTGAAAGCATGCTGACCCTGTGCTGGTACCTGCTTACCTATGCATGTAGAGCAGGACCAAGAACAAGGTAGGTAGGCCCTCTGTGTCAGTTGTGTCTCATTCTCTATTTGGTTAAATGTTTCTAATAGGCCTTTCAGATGAGGCTACAAGAGCTCGCCTGGGAAGAACTACATCTGTAGAACAATTTATAGATTTCCCTCAGCATCTTACAAAATGCTGGGCACATGCTAAGAAGAGGAGAAAAAGAGAAGTGGGAGGAAGGTCACACTCTAAATATTAACAAAAATTGCCAATTACTGTGTTATGGCCTAACCTGGGGTGAGATAGGAACTCATCTTGACTGGCCACAAATCTGAAGCTTCTAAGTGTTGTCTACCCTATCTTAGGGCCCATCTCAATTTCTCTTGCCCTGGATGAGTTTCTCTAGACCAGAGTAGTGCTGAGAGGCCCAAGGCAGGCCTAACAGATGAGGGAAATAGGGCTAAAATGAAGGGCAAAATGTCTATAGGGAACTGGATTTCTTTTGTTTGTTTGTATGTTTATGTGGTCCTTTTGAGACAGGGTCTTCCTGTAGCTACAGCTGGCCTGGAACTCACTATATAGACCAGTCTGGCCTTGACCTCACAGAGAGCCACCTGACTCTGCCTCCCAAGTCTTGGGATTAAAGGTGTGAGACACTATGCCCAGCCTGGGAACTGGATTTCTTCTTGGTTTCCCTACAAACTTTCTTGGTTCCTTCCACAGGCTTGCCATTGCGGACTGACTACCCTCATGTGTAGTGCTGCCAGATTAACAAATCAGTTACAGTTGACTTTCAGATAAACAATGAACTTAAAAAATCTGAACATGTTTCATCATCATTTATTACATGCTTATTTGAAGCAATTAGTCAGTTTATCTGGAATACAAATTTAATTGGGCATTGTATACTTAATAAGGGAAACCCTACTTTGCCTGGGTATAATGTTTCAGAAAGTAGAGGAATGGGGTGTTCTGAATGCCCCATGCAATGGTGTCAGCACAGGGGAGCCTCATAACCTGTGTCTGGCAACTACTTTAAATACAAAGGATTCTCGCATAGCTCTAGGCCTCCCAACCTGTCCACATTCCCTAGAACTTACCCAGTTTTCACACTAAAATTCCCACATCTTTGGAAATATTCTTACTGGCAAATGCGCAGTTAGTGATAGTTTTTAATTTGGAGGAGCCAGAGACTTTGGAAGACAACAAATGCATTGTAAAAGTGTCATGTGAGTCCCAAGGCATATCACTATCTCTACTAAACACATTTCCGAGTTGCTGTTTCAAAGCTAGGCAGGTTTGGGGGATATCTAGAAATCCTAGATCTGAATGGTATCCCTCATCTGTGGATGCTAGTGCCAATTACCTAGTTGTAAGTATTTCTTGTGTAGGGCCCCCTGAGCTTTTGTCCAAAGCAGTTGGGCGTGATGCATATTGGAAACAACAACAACAACGGAAAGGCCTGCATCAAAGAACTGACTGAAACAGTGAACTTCTGCTCAAAACAGTCAACTTCCTCATGGAGAATATTGAGAAAGACTGAGAAGAGATGAAAAGCATGTTTGGCAGAATGCATGAGCTCTGGCGGGGTGGGGGAGTGGGCGGGAACATGGGTCTAGATTTGTTAAAAAAATAAAAATTATATGAAAAAATAAAAAATAAAATAAAGCAGAAAAAAAAATCCTAGATCTGAAAGGTGTTGGTGCCAGACACCTCTAAAGTTCAGCCTCTGTTAAGTGTTTATCAAGCATTTCTAGAGATTCAGTCACCTGATCTGGTTATTTTTATTGCTTTTTTACCATAGCACAGGAGTTCCACTAGAATTTGATGTTCACTATCTTATATAATCTTAATAACACTGTGAGGACATCACTATTATTATATCTCTTTAAGAATGAAAGAGCAGAGACTTAATGAGTTTCAATCATTGCCCAGTGTTACAGAGCAGATACTGTAGCCCCAGTATCTGACTAACAGAATCTATGTTTGCTTTCAGAGGGAGTTTGGTGTTTGCTTGTTTGTTTTTAATCCTGTATAGTGAGCCAAGGGCCTTGCTATATTAGGCATGCACTCAACTGGTAAGCTGTCACCTCAGTCCTAGAATCTCTGTTTTTAATCGCTATACTGTATGCTGTAGAATGCCCTGGCCATGTGGTAGGCCTACCGGATATCCAGGCAAAATTCTGCATGTTACAAATGAAAGACTCCTTTTCTTCTCAGTTATCAGTAGACTCCTAGATACCAAGGAATAGTCTCTCCAAACACAACTTCCAGGGAGGAATCCAGTGCCACCCTTTTGGGCAAATTTGAGGACTATTGGACAGCTCCTGACCCCAAGATGTCACTCTTTATGCTTAGAGCCATGGGGGGGAGGTCTCTTAGGCAATGTACTGAATGAACTCTCCAAGGCCAGGCTGCAGCGGTGGGGCCACAATAAAAGTATGTGTTGGTGAGAGTTTCCTTACCTTCTGAAGGCTCGGCTTTGGGCGGGCAGGACAGGCTGCAGGGAACTGCTGCCGTTGCACTCCCAGAAATCCTTCCAAGACCTACTGGATTCAGTCTGTGGAAATGATTGCAGTGCTTTAGAAATTTGAAGGATATTCAAGGATAAACCAAGGAACATGTAAAACCCTCTTTGGAAGGTCCTCCAGGATTACTGCTTAGATTTTATGGCTTTATATTAATTATTCTTAACAAAAGAAAACATTTTTCTCAGAAAGTCAGTATGCCAACAGTCTCAAAAGGTTAGGCCAGGGCAGAGGATACATTAATACATCCTAACTGAGGCGTTAAGAATTGGCAGCAGGCAGCAACTGGGCCGGGCCATCAGGTGGCCAAGGTCCAGACCCAGGGTCCTTCATCTATCTACTGGTTTCATAGAGAAAATTCTACTGACAGCAGTAGAATTCCTTTCGCAGCAATAGTTGGAGAGAAGGTAGCTTACCACAGGCCTGAGCCTGCCCCACCTACCTGGAGACAGGAGAGTGTTCTTCTCTCCCTGTGCCAGGTTACAGGCTGTCACTTAGGGCCAGTCTTCTGGGGAAGTTAGCTTCCCAGACCTTATTCAGAGTTTATTTTGGACAGGGGAGGGATGAGGGCAAGGCAAGGGCTTTCTGTAGGGCCTACTTGCTCTAAGCTACTGCAATATGGCATGCATGTAGCTCTTAGCAAGGAAGACTGCATCCCACCCCCCACCCCCCTTTTTGGTCTTTTTGAGACAGGATCTCCCTATAGCCCCAGCTGGCCTGGAACTCATTCTGTAGACCAGGCTGGTCTTGAACTCACAGCGATCCACCTGTCTCTGCCTCTTAAGTGCTAGGATTAAAGGTGTGCACCACCATGCCCGGCTGAAAGATGGTTCTTAGCTGCCATGTGGGTGCTGGGAATCGAACCCGGGTCCTCTGCAAGAGTAGTCGCCACTCTTAACCACTGAGCCATCTCTCCAGCCCCTCCCCCTCTTTTTTCATTCAGGCTATTGGCCCAGTTTCCCCAGGAAGATACCTCAAGTTCAAGCTTAGATAACCTGATTCACAGCATCCCAGCTTTTAGTTGCAGTGTCATAGTTAAGAGTGATCCCTCAATCAGCTATGCAGCCAGCGGCTTAAGCCTTGTTTCTCTGAAGGGGCCAGCAAATTTTATCATTACTGCTGTTATTGATGGGGTAGAATCACATTTCTGTTAAGGCCGCCTTGGGCTGTGACACTAAAAAGAGGTCTAGGCAGCTGCCAGAGCCAGTCCTTTAGGGGCAAATGCAACCCACAGTGTTCGTGGATCCCACACGGAGGCAGAAAGGTCTTGTTTCTCTGGAAGGTTGCCTTCTGGCTGAAGGCCTTTTTGGATATCAGGTGCTTATGTCTTTTCCCACAGGAAGCAGGGCTAGTGCAGCCACTCCTTCCCCATCCAGGTGAGCGTCCATGTCTAACCCTCTCTCCTCCCTCCCTAGTTAAAGTGTATCCTTTTCCCCCATTCCTTCCTTGATAATACCTGTCTCCTATGGTCCCTTCTGTTTTGAGTTCCCTCTTCCCTTATATCCCCATAGTTCCTTGTGTAATCTTCCTTCTCCAACTCCCATTTAAATACCCCCGTTTTCACATTTGCCTCTTAATAACACCTGTCTTCTACTGTTCTTTCTTAAGTTCCTTCTTTTATTTCCTTGGTTCCTTTCCATTTTTATGGTTTCTGTAGTTACATCAGAAAATATACTCATGGGGCTGGAGAGATGGCCTAGCGGTTAAGAGCTCTAACTGTTCTTGCAGAGGACCCAGTTTCGATCCCCAGCACCCACATGGCGGCTGAGAACTGTCTTTAACTCCAGATCCAGGGGAATCCAACACCCTCTTCTGACCTCCGCAGCATTGCACAACACAGATGCACAAACCTACATGGAGACAGTACATACATACACATAAAAAAGTAAAATTAAAAAAAATATACTCACATATAAGGATTTTATTTAAAAAATAAAAAAATAACAAAACAGTCCTGTATCTAGAGATACAGCTTAGTTGATAGAGTACTCGCCTAGCATAAATGGGGTTGTGGGTATCCTAGCATCGCACACACACACACACACACACACACACACAATCCAGGTGTTGTGTTCATACCTAACAAACATTAAAATGTTCTCTGTCATGGAGTCTCTGTTGTCTTCCACTGATTTCAGATCTCACCGATTCTTCAAGATACATGAAAATTATTGCATTTCATGCATTTGTTTCGTACTTTACTTGAGAAGTACAAATGGTTGGAATCTTTGGGCACAGTAGCCTGAAGTCTGCCCATCCTCTCCATGGCTATTCTTGTTCAGGGAACAGGCTCTTTATTCAAATATTCTTTCAGAGTGAACAATTGTCCCAGCAAGTTCCAAGCAATGGTTCTGGAAAGAAATACTCTCTAAAGGTAGTTTTGTCTTTTGCCTATTAAGTAGGCCTGGGAAACCTGCTTTTATATCCCTTTAGTCAAATGGACAAAATGGTCCCTAGAGTTAGGTTGGTATTTGATAGCCAAGTAAAATAGTTTTATTTCTGCTGTTGTTACGGAATGTATATATTCACCCTCTCTATAAGTACTATCCTATCAATCTGATCCAGTTTATGAGGTGATAGGTGGGTTACACGAACAACTGTTTGGTATCTTCGGGCACTCTTTTCTTGAGTATATTCATATGATCATTTTGGCTTCCAAAGCACTATCCTAAGCCATTTGCCTCTCCCTCACAAATGCACATGCAGTTTCCCAGCCACCCTGTCCATCCTTGCATTGCTCTTTGAATAATCAAGAGAAGAAGAATGACACCCTCCACATGCAACAACACACCATGTGTACTCAAAGAATGTGACCTCTCTGACTCTCAGCCCTCAGTTCTCTTGGCCAGAAAAGCAATTGGCCAAAAGTGGGTGTGGATAGTTCTATTTATAAGTACACAGGACATACTACATTGCTTGCCTGCCAGGCTTCTGTACTAGGACTAGAAAAGCTGTAAGAAGTAGTCACTTCTCAAATTTGGTCTGTAATGACATTGTATTGGGGAGAAGCTCAAATGTCAGTAGGTGAGCCCTGGCATTCCCTGGCACTGTACACTTACTGTTTCCTTTGTCGTCTTCTACATGGACTTAGAGAAGTGAACTGCCAAATTGGGCACTGTATGCTTAACTGGTTTGCAGGGAGAAATTCATTGGGCTTCCCTGAGTTTAAAAGTTTAGTGAAGCAAAGAGAACTTACTTGCTCTGGCTTTCATGGATCTGGTACTATGGGATGACAGAAGAGAAAATGGAGGTGACAACCATGTGTGTTCTAGTTAATTGAAGAAAGCTGAACAACCAAACCAATCTATGATCAAAGAGGCCCAGATTCTCTGGGGCGGTACTACTAGAATTGCACGAAGCAAACTGTTTACAAGTTTCATACAATCCTGCTTTGTTCCCACAGGCACCTAAAACAGGCAGTGGACTGCAACCACAAAGGCTGGCAGTGCCCTCTTGAGGAATTGCCGGGAACTGCAGGTGCCTTGCTGGAATGGTGAACATTTTACCAAGCAAACTCAGAAGAACCAATAGAAGCAGAATCACGGAAATAAGTGAGAGTGGATGGAGTTTGGGGTGGGGGGGTGCTTCCTGGGGTTGTGCAAGAAACCCTTATGAGTACTGTAGGGAGGGATTAGGAGGGCTTAGGAGAAGGATGCAGAAGGAGTGTCCAGGAAGACTGTTAGGATATATAGAGCAATTGCAACACATTAGATGCTAGGGAACTGGAAACCTTAGGGCAGTGAGAAGAGTGTGATGCAATCACCTGGTTGAGTTCCTTTCCCAGCTATTGGTATCAGAGCAAGTCAAAGAAAATGGGGGGGGGGAGTGAGGTAATGGGAGGGAGGGAGAAAGAACAGAAATAAAATGGATAAAATGAATAGTAAAACAACAGGGGTGGTGGAACAGGGAAGAGGAAATGTGCCTTAGGGGAATATGGTAGATTAACTGATATCTGTGAGTTTACTGGGGAGACATTTTCTTCTAAGAAGTATAGTTAGTCTTAGAGATGCTGATGAGAATCTTGGGGAAGCTGTGTGAGAGGGCTCACTTTAAGCAATTTCCCCTGTACAAAGTTCTGCCTTGGCTATTCAAGCTGTGAAGGCCGTCTTTCAAGCCCTGAATCAGAATGTCCAAAGTTTAGAATCAGGTTTTTTTGGTGCCATCCAATGAGCCGAAGGCACACATTTGGAACGTTCTTGTTGTTGGTCATTGGTAAATCTTAATAGCAGAGATAAGGCAGAAATGCGTAAGATCACAACCCCCAAATAAAGCTTTAAGACACATTCTTTTCTCTCTTCCTTCATAATAAAGTCTAGACTCTGCTCAGTTTCCCTTTTTCTATCCTATTTTATTTCAAGGTAAAACCATAGGTAATAATGTTCAGGAAGACACACCCTCCTTTTTAGGAGTACCAGAGGCAACAAGTACCTCCCCTGTTACAGACTAACCAGTTTCCTTATAGTGCATCCAGTTGTAGATGCTTATGTCATGACCAAGAGAGTTATAGATGTCAGGGGCTTCTAAAGGGAGGGAGAACATTGACAAAGAGCCTACAGAGACACTGCTTCAGGTTGACTTGGTATATAAAGTTTTCTATGGCTAATGTCACCTTATATGAGTTATTCAGACACCTCAATTTTTAGAAATCACTCTCCTTAATACAGAGGTATCATGTATTCCCCATCTTTTTCTGCTTGACCCTTTTTGTTCAGAGTCTTTCTCTGAGGCAAGGAGTATATTTCCCTTTTTACCTTCTTACACCCCCTCACACTGCTATTATGGGTTCCTTCACTCCCAACCATTCCTTACTTTTTCCCAGCATGGTCTTCCCTTTCTAATGAGGACAGTACATTTTCTAGCTGGGATTTTAACTATCTGATAGATTGTGTTAATAACTTATCTTAAAGTCAGTTCTCCTTGGAAATAATCCTGTTCGACTCCCGTGTTTCATCACCCTATTCTGTGAACTTGGCACAGGTCTGTCTTTATTGCCTCCTCTGGGTCTCTGTTAACTAGCCATAGAATTATTGTAATTCCAGCCTCCCCCAGTTTGGTCACAATCTGTTCATGAAATCAACAGCTTGCATTTTGTCTTTATTCTCCTGAAAACAAGAAGGATTTAGAAGGAATTATTTTACATGACAATTTTTTTTCTCTATTTTGTTATAGAGCCAGGAGGGGGAGGAATGTTTTTTGATAAAAAGCAGACGGAGGGAAAACGTAGACTGGGCCAAGGGCAGCCAGAAGTGAAGGTTGGCTGGGGCATAGTTGGTAGAACTCTGGGACATTGCATGTAAGTTTGTGACCTGAACTCCCTCGACAGAGCTACCATTTCCATGGCTTCCCACCCGTTAAACAGACCCAAGGGTCAGCTGGAAGCTTCCAGGACCCCTCCATTTAATTTCTTCCCCAATCCACATTTCCAGATGTCTTTGTTGCAACATCAAATTCCAGAGAAGTCTTAGACAAAAGGAAGAAGAAAGAAAAATAAAACAACTGGCAGAGCAAAGCAGAAAGAAATTGAGCCCTTAAAGATGGGAGTATCCCTGAGGAGGTGGGGACAAGGGGAGGAGAAGGGGAGGAGGAGAGGAGGAGGAAAGTGAGCCTGTCCCTTTAAGGGGGTTGGCTGTCAATCAGAAAGCCCTTTTCATTGCAGGAGAAGAAGACAAAGATACTCAGAGAGGAAAAAGTAAAGGACAGAAGAAGGAGACTGGAGAAACCAGGATCCTTCCTGCTGAACAAAATCAGCCACAGAGCAGACTAGCCAGCGGGCTACAATTGGAGTCAGAGTCCCAAAGACATGGGTGAGTTTCAAAAACTTTAGCATCGAACCTACAGACACAGGAATTCACAAAAAATTTAAACTTTGGGATTTGGGGTTTCCAGTGGTTTAAATAACCTGTGTTTGGGTACTTGTTTTCTGTTTGTATTCCTTAACATTTAATTGTATTAACTCTTTCTCTGCTATACTGAGCATAATGCTTTATCACCAATGAATTCCAGCAGCACATGTGGATTCCCACAGATCCTTGGACAGAATGCCCAACAGGATGGATGTGGTCATTTGGCTTCCTATTTCTTCACTTCCTTCTTTCTCCTTTCCCCTAATCCTAAGGCCCTGATTATGGCCAGGTGACCTGAAACCCCTTGTTCTTCCGGAGACAACTTTAGTGTTGGCTAACCATCATTGTACCAAGTAACTGTTTGCCAGATACAAACTTTGGAGCCTATTTGGCATCAGTAGGATATTGGGAAAAAGGGAAAGTTGGACTCAGGTGTGGCAGTGCCTATAGAGTCCATTCCAAATTCAGAAAATGAAAAAGGTCCATGATGGGTTTACCATGGAAAGCAGATATGGATTATGTATGTGTGGCTCTGTGTGTGTTTGCATGATTGTTTGCATTTACATGTGAGCACACAAAATCATATAATCATTTCTAGCAAATGTCATGATGCCCAGATACCTGCTCTAACAAGGAGACTTCTGAGATCTATGAGCTCTTGTTAAATTAAGAACGACCCAAGAGATTTTTCTATGTCACGCAAACAAGGATGAAAGCAATGAAGTTCTGGTGTCTCGTAGCGTCTAATCTGAATAAGGCGTGTGTTACATAAGGGTCTTTGTCTACAGAGGATGTTCCAGATCTATGTACACACTGCTCATATTTGGGAAAAAAACAAAGGTAGCACTTAAACACATCCTGAATAAAATGAGACTCAATTGGCCTCTATATTCAGCATGAAACATACTACTCAGTAAGTAAACTATGACAAGATCCACAGAAATAGGTTTTCAAATACATTGACCTCTTATCAGTCTTAAGGTACTTTCATCTCAAGTCACTCAGAAAACTCTTGGAAGCATATATGCAGGTAGAATAGTTAAGAGAACAGAGGACTAAGATAGGAGTCAAAACAGGTTTGGTTCTCAGATCTGTCTCTAATGAACTCTGCAACATTGGGCAGGCCAACATGAATCACCACTTCAGTATCCAGGAAATAGTGATAGCAATTACTGTTTTGTCCACTTTCATGGTGGAAGATCAAGTAATAATCATGTTCTGTCAATGTAGACAGATTCTATAATGATTGTAAATTATGATGACATGAACTATTATACAATAATGCACGTATAGGCTAACATTTCCTCTTTCCAAGTAGACTAGATTTTATGTATGCTTTGTATGTTTCTGTAAGAACTGTTTGATCAAATAAGTGTGACAATGTAAGAAGCAATTGTGGGAGAAAGGCAGTGTCTGTTCTAGACCAAAGGACCCTATCTAATGTGATTGAAATAGGCTGAGTAGGATTGAGTAGGCTTGAGTAAATTGCTCATGCAAAACAGAAGGAGTAGGAAGGATGTTAAATCTTACATCCTTTGGAGATAAAAGCCTTGAAGAAATGACAGGAACAAACAAGGTCATCACAGGAATATTTTCTTGTAATGGATCCTGGATGATTTCCTCCAGAGGAAGATCACCGGAGATTAGGACATCATTGAGGATATGTATTGGGGCAAGCAATACAAGGACCATGTATACATGATGGAGTAGCCCTTGTGTTTTCAACCATTCAGTAACAATACATCAAATACTTTGTCAATTTTAGGCTATCTCTGAGTGCATTGCCATTTAACTATTGCAGTAGACAAGTCATATCATAGAATCTGGGGATCAAAAGGAACTTAGGAGGTTTGCTGAGCTGGATCCACGTATATTAGCACATGGCTATAATAATAGAACCCCAAGAAGGTGAGCCAGGAAGATCAGGAGAAGAGGTCATCTAGCCAACATAGGGAGATTCTCACTCCAAAAAGTTAATCTGAGCCAACCCTCCATGCAAAATTCATTTTGTGACAATAAATTAAACATGCATATTAAGTCTGCTTAATCACTTCCAGAAACAGGTGGCTTATTGCTTCAACTGCAGAATCTTTTAGGATTGGAAGTGAAGAAGAACACTGAATTCAGTGGTGTCTGAACAAAAGGCATTTGGGAAGTGTAATAGCTTATTAAACTTTGTTCAGGCTTGTAAGGGAGATGCTCCAAATGAGTATTTGAAATAATAATGCACCAGAAAAGACCCATAGTTATTAATCTCTGCTCAACAGCTCAATGTCACCATAAAGCAGTTAAAGATTGGCTTCCTCAAGCCTGTTGTTATCTGAGAACAGTGGCTGTTACCCTGGTAACTGGATTGTGATGCTTTTCTCCAAGCATGCCTATTTGCTGATCAGCGTGGTTTTGGACAGTGCGGTGGGTTTGTGTAAGAATAAGAATAAGAATGTGGAGGCAGAGAAGAGACCGAGTTCTACAAGGTACCTTAAGACTTTCTGAATCCTGAGTGGCACCACAAGAGTGTCAGCCATTGAAAGGAAATCTGATTTAGACCAGCATGCTAGCTAACTCATCATAGAGAGACTGACTAAAATGATTGAGGGCAGCCTTCACTATCTCTCTTCTTATTTTGATTCTGCCTAGCCAGAGGAACTGTTAAAAAGTCAGAGAGATTGAACAGTTTTCCCTGCTTGGGGAGAGGGCTTCACTTTGGCACTGAGCTAAGACACCAAGAAATCTGGTCAAAAGCCTGAAAATAAAAATGTTCCTTCAGAGCTCTCTGAGAAGTAACATGTGTTTAACCCTGGGAAATAGATAGAAATAGTAAGCTCTTCAGGTTTAACCCAAGCCAGAAACATTCCCCCTACTTGTGTGTGTGTGTGTGTGTGTGTGTGTGTGTGTGTGTGTGTGTGTACCACCTTAAAACCTTGGAAATCATGCCTCAGGTACAGTTATTTTTGTCTTGAAAGAAAACTACATAGAAATACCATCTCTGCCCACAGATCTTCAGGTCTAGAGAAGATCAAGTCAAAGCAGTGACCCTATTAGGAAGGGTCAAGTACTGTGCAAAATGGTCCTAAGGGTGATCTCATACCTCTGCACTGTCCTCAAAGCTCTTTGTCATGTAAGGTTCTGAGAAAGAGTGACTGGCATCCCAAGAAAAGATCAAGGTCCTCAGGGAGAGAGGAAGTTTTCATGGTAGACTGATCTATGGAGTAAGGTATGGCTACTCTTGTCTCCAGTGACATGTCATTCTTCATCTCTTCATGATTGGGCAAGGTGGGGACAGTGTGCAACAAACAGATTTTAATAATTAATCTTGTACTTTGCCCTCCTGATATTTGTATAAATTTCTATTTGTGTGTATGTCTGTGTGTTTCTGTATATGTGTCTGTATCTGTAACTGGAAAGGAATATAGGAAGTAAGGTGGTCCAGATGCTTTGGGCTAGTAGAATAATAATAATTATAATAATAATAAAATCATATCTGTCCAATGAGGAGGCTTGATTTCTTTTGTTTGTTTGCTTGCTTGTTTGTTTGTTTTGAGATAGGGTTCCTCTGTAACACCAGCTGGCTTGGTACTCACCATGTAGATCAGATCTCACAGGGATCTGCCTGCCTGTCTCCTGAGTGCTGGGATTATAGACATATGCCACAACACTAGGTTAATTCTTTTTTAGTTAGCCCTGTCCACATGATTTAACTATCAGGCAGGCTTGTATTATCAGTCTCCAGTTCTTGAGAGCCCCCTTTGAGCTCTTTAATGTGGTATAAGTGCTACTAATATCATATAGGAAAGACAGGATCATAGGCAGGCTTTGTCCTAACAAGATGAGGACAGAAGCAGAAGTCTTTCTCTGTCACCTCCTGATGATTGTTGTTTTACCCTTAGAACCCAGCCATTGGTCCCCATCCATCCTTAGTACCAGTCACGGCTACTCTAGTCTCTTGGCCATGTTAATGGCTGTAGGCCCTGATCAAGGAAGCCTCTGTTCATGGGGTGAGGTTAAGGGGTGGGTTCTGGGAGGAGGGGAAGACTGTAGAACAGATTAGAGACTTAGGGAGATGGAGCCAGTTTTTCACTCAATGAGCTTGCCTGTTGTTTAGCTCTATTGTATAGGGTTCTTCTCTCTCTTTGTCAGCTGGAATCAAGAGACAAGTTGGGAATTGTCCAGGGTACAATTGGTCTTTTTCTACCATTTCTTTTCTGTGAAAGCCTTTCCTCTCCTCCTTTTAATGAGTTCCCAGATTCACACTGAATTTCCATCATGGAGCTGGTCCTTGAGGTGTGCCCAGGGCATGAGAAAGGAGGAAGGGCTTGGAACTCTTGGCTCCTGCTTAAAGGGACAATATCAGGATCAAGATAGTCATTGGCATGGGCCTGTATCTGATAAGAAGGACCTGAAGTTCTGTTACAGATTGATCAGGCTTGTTTGGGGGAATTTGGAGATAAATGTATCCAATCTTGAACTAATGTCTTTGATTTTTTTTTTTTTTTGAGATAGGCTACTTCCTGTAGCCCCAGCTGGCCTGGAACATGCTATGTAGACCAGGCTGGGTTTCATCTCAAAGAGATCCACCTGGCTCTGCCTCCTAAGTACTGGGACTAAGGGTGCGTGCCACGGTGCCAGTCCCTTTGATTATATTTTGACTCCAAGATTTGGTTATATCCATTTAACCCTAGATAATAGGAACGTCTCATTTTTTATTTGAGACCTACTTTTTTTGTCTCTAATAAGACTGGAAGTTTTCTGAGGAAAAGGACTGGGCTCCTAATTCATTTCTGTTTTCTCTAAGTTATTACTGAAATATTTAATGCTTGTCTTAATTCCACATCAACAAAAATGAAAGGAAAACATTAGAGAGGGTGATTAAATTTCTCTATTGATCTCTCATCAAAGTGAGACAGCTTAATCCCATTGAGTAGTATTACTAGCATTATTATGTAATTCTGTAATACCATCTCTTCCACATCACAGTTCAAACTGAACATAGAAATGACAGGGTGACTTTTGATATCCTAGCACTCTGTTGATCCTAAGGTATCTGGAAACAGGGAGCTTGTGGTTTGTGACTATTCACATATTTCCAAGTTCAGTTCTTGGCTTGCGAAAAATCAGAGTGAACTCAATGAAACTTTTTCAGTATGTTTTGACTACCGAGTACTTTGATGAAGTATATTTTCTGAGTTTTTCTCAGTTGTAATTCAAATTTTGAGTTTTACTTGCACAAACTGACTAAGATTCTTAACTTCTGCTGAACTTAAATACATCTACAATAAATATTTCATATGAATTATGAATACTTCAATAGCTGATACTTGTGTTGATATTGTAGAAGTGTTTATAGCTCAATGATAGATTTATTCAAGGGCATTTGGTTTGGATTCCACATTAGAAACTCATTGAAGTCTATGTCCTTCTTATTTTTTTTCTCCGAGCATCAATAGGGCAGAAATTTTGTCTGTGCTCTAACAAAATACTGAAAGTAGAGGTGAAAAGTAAAGCATCAGTTGGTGATTTGAAGTTGCTCCCAGGGCTTTGTTGTCCAGTAAGAACAATGATTATTAAGTGATCATGTGTCAAGGATAATAAATTATGGTTTGTGCATTTCATCACTTGATGATGGGATGAAAAAATATCCTTAGTGTATATGATACAGAGGGGGCATCAGCTTTTTGTAGATGTCCCTGTTTAGATGGCTAGAGTTCAAGTCCTAGATAATACCCACACCGCCATCTTAGACTATCCCAGTATGGGACGAGTTACAAGGCCCAAGATGACCACTTGCTAGGGTAGATGGCACTCCTTACCCCAGGCTAAACAAACAGCCCTGCCATTGTTTACTGGGTCTTACCCCCTCACCACCCCCAGGCTGTGGGCCCCTGCAGAATACCAATGAGGCTCCTGAGATCTTAAGAGAAAACAGGACTTCTTTGTTTGGGTAGATATGGAGGGCTGCGTCCAAGACTTGACCCTTGCCAGAGAGAGAGGAAACAGTGGGGTGGCTGGCCTCCCCTCCCCCACCCAAAGGCTTCAGAGACCTTCTTTACTAGAGGAGTCTAAGGGTTTGAGGGTGGGGAAGACTTGGAAGGGCAGAGAAGGAAAATGTTAGTTCTCTTTACTTCCAAGTCTCTTTTATGACCTATAGGATATATATAGTATTTTAATCTATTGAGGAAGGAGATTAATTTCTGGAATGTTTTCCAAGTACAGTGATCAGTTTCAGCTGTTTACATTTTTCTCTAGTGTACACGTGCATGTGTTATACACATCTGTGCAAATGTGCAATCACACATACAATAGCCTAGCTCTGAGAATCCACTCTTGCAAAGTTCATGCAGAGTGAACTCACCTAGTACTCCTATCAATACACCTACAAACTCACTGTTCCTCTTTGAGACCAAGTTCTGTGGCAGAGGTGTTTCAAATTCATGGAAAACGAAAGGGATTCTATTCTGAAGCAAATATTTGTTATGGACTTTGGCTTGAACTTGTGAGAGTCATCTCTGGTTTAATCGAGTCTTCTTGGAGACTCTGGAAGTCTCTTTAAGAAGAGACTTCTTGTTGAAGAAGACTGTCTTTGAAGCCCAGAGAAGGTCTGTCATTTCAATGGCTGGTAGACAATAGAGCTCACTAATTTTATGCTTCTGTTAAGAAAGAAAAATGCTTCTATCCCAACCTTTCCATGTTAGAGATAATTTGGTCCTTCAACAACTGTTTTCATGGATTCAACTTAGTTATAGAAATCAGTAAATATTTAAGCATTCAGAGCTAAAATGAAATTGTGCCAATATTATGAGGATCAAGCAAAAGACTCCTTTTTCCCATGGTACACTATTATAGATAAGTGAGCTTGGCTTTGATAAATGCATGAATATAAAAATCCAAATCTCAGAAATTAGTGAAGTTCATTTTTATTCCATAAGGAGATACGGGTCACAACATGCTTATCTAAAACTAGCAACTTCCCAGACACATTTACAGATTTCACTATATGAATGGATATATAAAATCAGTTGTCCTATATATGTATATGTAATTAATATACAAATGTGTATATATTATACATTTATATGCATATATTAAATATATACACTGATATAACTATATATGCACATACATAAAACTAAGGATTTTTATTTATGTTAACATTTTCATCTTTCTATCCTTCACAGATCTGGTTAAGATGCCATAGGGAGATACTTGTTTATCCATCTAGCCAGTTATCTACTTGGCATTTGACATGTTTCATTCCACATAACACTAGAACTTGAGACATAGCTGCTTTTAGAATCTGTGACTACTTATATGTTTTCCTGTTTCTCCATAACACTGGCATAGGGGTGAGGGGTACCAGGTCTAGGGATCTCAGAGATTCTTGGCATTTGAAGACACCTGTGTTCCCAGGTTCTGTATATTTTCTCCATGACAAAAATCTGTTTCATGCCTTTTTTTGTCTTCACATAAAGTCTTTTTGTAGCTGTATTGACACAATAACTTTGTAGGACTGAGAGTAAAGAAATCAGCCAAGTTGCAGTGGTAAGGGCAGCCATATAAAGCATTAAAAATCAGGAAGCTTGCATTTTTTGGAATTAAAAAAATTGTGTCTTCGTGTGTGTGTGTGTGTGTGCGTGTGTGTGTGTGTGTGTGTGTGTGTGTGTGTGTGTGTGATATGTATATAGCTGCCTGCAGAGGCCAGAAGAGGGAATTGAATCCTATGTAGCTGGAATTACAGATTGTTGTGAGCCTCTTGATGTGAGTGTTGGGAACCTAACTTTGATCATCTGGAAGAAAAGCAAGTGCTCTTAACTAACTACTGAGCCATCTCTGGAGCCCCAACCCTGCATTTTATTATAGTGTGTGATAGCAGTCTTTCTTTTATCCCTTCTTGTTGTATTTGCTTTCCATCCTGACTTTGGATTGCTCCCACCTGTGTGTAGACTAAACAGAATTCACTATTACTTGCAACAAATAATCATTTCAGGAATATCCAGAAGCATGCAATTTCCATTATATCCTCCATCTTGAATGTTTCTTCAGTTTAAATTGTGTCTGATTATTCCACCATCTCTGGTTAGCACTAATCCCTCCTGAAATTCAAGTGCATTTACTCTTTATAGTTATTTACTTGGCTGCCTAGAATTGTTAGTTGAAAATACTACATGTACTTCATAATTCTTTCTTGGTGAACTAAAGACTCTAATCAGAAAATTTATATGTTTTGTTTTCATATTCCATGCACAATCCTTGGCACATTTACTCCATAGTTGATGAATAATTAAAACAAGTGAGCAGACTACAACAATGAAAGAGGGACTGATGTCATAATTCCCCTGGTGTGCTACTTGAATTATCTGATTCCTTTTTTTAAAAAAATATTTTTTTATTAATTTTATTTATTTCTGTATGTGTATGAATGTACTGTCTGCATGCAAGTCTATGCACCCGTGTCGTGCAATGCCGCGGAGGTCAGAAGAGGGTGTCGGATTCCCCTGGAACTGGAGTTCTCCTGGAATTGGAGATTCAGACGGTTCTCAGCTGCCATGTGGGTGCTGGGGATCGAACCCGGGTCCTCTGCAAGAGCGGTCGGCGCTCTTAACCGCTAGGCCATCTCTCCAGTCCCATCTGATTCCTTTTTAAAGCTCATGTATTTTGGGAATTGAAAGTAAGGCTTCATTTTCAAGCATGAATCAATATGAGAATTCTGAATACATCTCATATTCCAAAAGCTAAAACCTTTAGATTCTCCTTTTTTATGAACTCTGAGCTGAAAGTTCTCTGTCCTTCATAGCATGGCCTGCTTGGTCCAGCACTATGGTATGAGCAAATGAGTTATCTATTGTATATAACTGACGTTCCCCACCTCTTTCTTTCATAGGTTTGTTAGAGTGCTGTGCAAGATGTCTGGTAGGGGCCCCCTTTGCTTCCCTGGTGGCCACTGGATTGTGTTTCTTTGGAGTGGCACTGTTCTGTGGTTGTGGACATGAAGCACTCACTGGCACAGAAAAGCTAATTGAGACCTATTTCTCCAAAAACTACCAGGATTATGAGTATCTCATCAATGTGTAAGTATTGCCCCTCCCAGACCCATCGCCTTTTCCCCACTCTGTCTTGAAGGTATAAAACTTGTCAGTAGCTTAGTGACCAGTAGTGAAATCAGTGAGGAGGCAGATAGGATTCCCGAGACATCTCTCTGTGCACAGATTCCACCTGTGTTATGTTGGAACCTCTAAATGAAGAGATGGTATTAGATTCAGAAAGAACCCTGCCTGCCCCTTCTTACTCCTCCCTCTCACAGTACTCTAACTTCTGCTTGGTCTGTTAAAGTTGCTTGAATTGCCTGCACAGTGCCAGGTGGGCAGACAATGACTAGACAGAGTAGAGTCCTGGGTATCTGTGTGATACACTGCTTATTATGTGCTCAGGCTTAATAATAAGTTTCTCCTGTTTCTAGAGCAAGTCAAGTTACAATTCCTTCACACAACTCCTTGTTTGTCTAGCATCCCTCCCCTACAATGTAGTATCTTTCAAGGATCAGGGTAGGAGAGGTAGGTCTGGAATGGAAGGTAACAAGGAATAGGGGGTGGAGCATGTTCTCCTGGCCACCTGCTCCCTGGCTTTATTTGCTTCAGTGAAGACAAGGTAAAGGAATGTAGGCGAAACCTAAGGAGTCCTCTCAAGAACTTCTAACCCTGTTAAGGTGACCACTCAGGTGTGTGTCTCATTCACCAGGAAGAGAAAATTCTATCCTCAGTGAACAACTTTATCTGGATTTTTCTGCCTGTCAATGCAGGATCCATGCCTTCCAGTATGTCATCTATGGAACTGCCTCTTTCTTCTTCCTTTATGGGGCCCTCCTGCTGGCTGAGGGCTTCTACACCACGGGTGCAGTCAGGCAGATCTTTGGCGACTACAAGACCACCATCTGCGGCAAGGGCCTGAGTGCAACGGTAACAGGGGGCCAGAAGGGGAGGGGTTCCAGAGGCCAACATCAAGCTCATTCTTTGGAGCGGGTGTGTCATTGTTTGGGAAAATGGCTAGGACATCCCGACAAGGTGATCATCCTCAGGATTTTGTGGCAATAACACAGGGTGGGGGACAATTGGGCGTGAATCTGTGGCCTCATCCCCACCCAAGGTTAGGTCCTCCCCAGAGGCCTGGCTTTGGAGTGAGGAAGTGATGGCTACAGCTGAACGATGGTCAGGAAGAACGTGGTGCCTGGCCGGTTTAGCCTCACTTTTCAAAGGTTCCCTAGAAAATTTCTTCTTAACCTAAAAAATTTTGTAGGATGCTTTGGACAATAAGACCATTTCTAACCCATCTGTTGGTATCCCTTTACTCGCTTCCTAGCAAGGACCACAGAGTGGATCAGACTACACAAGAATCTAAAATGCTACTCAGGGGATTGAGATGTAGACACCTAATATGACAGGGAGAACGGATCATAGAAATTAAAGAATTGACTCCAAGGTGCAATATTCTGGGATCCTACATTATTGGGACTCCCAGAGAGAATTGGATTATATCTACATATTTAAAGATACACAATGGTTTTCGGTCTCTATAGAGTTAAGGGTCTAAACATGTATGGGTTGTGGTGACATATTTTTGTGACCAGCAGTTAGCTTAGAATGGTTTTATACCTGAAGTTTAAATCTCCTATTGGCTTTGCTCAATAACTAGGGAACAAAACTTATGTGAGAAAGAGTATCTTGTAAGCTCAGCCTAAAGGCACAAAATGGCACAACTTTCTTTCAAGACTTTTTTTTATTTCTTTACACCTTATCTCACCGTCCAATCCTCCAAAGCCTCTCTAACCCAGGGATCCTCCTCACTCCAACCCCTACCCATTCCTTCTACCCTCCATCACACTTGAGCCAGTTCTGTAAGAGATACTGTTAATGACACTTGACAGAGGTGCCCTGTTCACTAATTTCATCTGAAAGATATGCCTGAAATCAGGTTTCATTGGCATATGCCACTCCAGAATCTTCCAGTTTGTGTTTCAAGGTCCACAGGAGGATGCAGATTTTTAACTACTACATGTCAATATTTTTAGTTTGTGGGCATCACCTATGCCCTGACTGTTGTATGGCTCCTGGTGTTTGCCTGCTCTGCTGTGCCTGTGTACATTTACTTCAATACCTGGACCACCTGCCAGTCTATTGCCTTTCCCAGCAAGACCTCTGCTAGTATAGGCACTCTCTGTGCTGATGCCAGAATGTATGGTAAGTCAAATGTGGGTGACTTATATTCCCTGTGTATTATAGGAAGCAACACATACTTGGTTTTGTCTTAGGATAAGGAGGGTGGTGATTAAGGGAAACATATGACGATGAATAACTGCATCGTCTTATTTCGTTTGTCTCTTCCCATTGAAACTGAAGCTGTGTATTTCCCTGGGAAGGAAACATGGAAGTTCTGGGAGTTTTCTTGGCTGCTTTTACTGCTTTTCTCCGGTTGACTACTATTCCCAACTCCAAGGAGTACATTTCAACACCATAAGATACCACAATTTTCAATACCACCTTTGTTTTTAATGTAAATTTTTAGGGAAGAGAACTATTATTACTGCCAAGATCCAGTTCACAGTCAGGATAGAGAGGGCAGAAGGCTCTGGGGAAAATCTCTTCACATTGTCCTCTAAACTCATAAAAGTTCACTAGGTTTGATCTTTGCATCTTAGGTGTTCTCCCATGGAATGCTTTTCCTGGCAAGGTTTGTGGCTCCAACCTTCTGTCTATTTGCAAAACAGCTGAGGTAAGTGTGCATTTTGGGTTATTTTGAAATAGAATGACCAATAGCATAGAAATTTATCCCATAATGGAAGTTTTTACTTATGAGCTTCAATTTTAAGGATTATAGTATTTTCCTTGTTGGACATTAAATTAGATTTCCCTACTACAAAAATGGCTAAGTATGTCTGAATCAATGAACATAGATGGTAAAGCATGCATTTTCCTCAGAGCTACATAAAAGGACTTACCTTCCCAAACTCTCCTCCTTAGAAGAAAAATGTATAGCTTTAGATAATGTTTAGTAGGAAAATTTCCCAAATGAAAAATTTTCATTTTTTAATTAAAAAACTATTAAGAGAATGGGCCCTGCAAAGAGACACATAGAGGCTCTATAAAACACTTTCAGTTTAGAAGTTCTTAATATCTAGTGAGAGATAAAACAAGAACATTTGGAAAAAAATCACTTTATTGAGAAATGATATATGCAAATGGCATAAGGGAATAAAAGTAAACCCCGGGGAAGAAGTCAGGAAAATCATTTCTTTGGAAACAAAATGTTGGCTTTAAAATTTGTGACCCTGGGCACAGCTGTAGGATATTAATTATCTGGGGGGTATTAAACTCTTTTATGAGCCTCCTGGGTGCTACAGTGCTAGGTACCATGATGTACGTTGGCAAATGGGTAGTTAACACTTAGGGAAGTGAAAATTTAGTTAGAGATATGGCATTAACATACAAGAAGGGTATCAGCCCATTCACAAAATTGCATTCACTATTTGCAGTGCATCGTGCTTTTTGGCTGTTATGAGAAATAATTCTCCCCTCTACATTTCTCACAGTTCCAAATGACCTTCCACCTGTTTATTGCTGCATTTGTGGGGGCTGCAGCCACACTGGTTTCCCTGGTAAGTTATCTTAAACTCCTATTAGCAAATAAATGGTCCAGAGACAGCTTGGGTATGGTTAGGCTGAAAGACTATAATATAGACTCCTTCCAACCTTGCAACGCTGGAGAGAAGCTATAAGAGGAGAAAACAAGGTGAAGCGCTGTCTATATACTACTACTTTGGGCTGGCAAGGCACAAAGACTTCACAAATCAAACAGAAACAAGAAAAGTAGAAATGAGGAATGATGAAGTAAGAGATTCATAGTCATGAGTGATAATATTGAGCATTTGTTGAGCATGTAAAATATTCAAGTGCTTTGCAGCCGTAATTATACTTAACTCTCAACACAGCATGGTTAGATAACTGACAAGAGCACTGAAATATCACTAAATATGAATTACTGTAGCCCAGGGTTCTATATACTTTAAACAGAAATTCATCTTAGTCCCAATGGATTTCGTTACTCTCATAGAAACACAGGAGTGACCTCCTCACATTTGAATTGTTGTTATGACTATACTGTAACATGGGCACTTAACTATAACACTATCAGCAGTGTCCCAGGCACTGCTGATAGTGTTATAGTTAAGTGCCCATGCAGTGTGCTCATTGTGCAGAAGTAAAACCCAAGGCATGGTGATTTACCTGAAGTCCCTGAGGTAGCAGTTAACTACAGGGATAAACCAACAGAATTCTCCCCAGCATTACAGATGCTTTTATAAATAGCCACCTCATTTCTCACTTTGTAAAGTAAATTGATGCGTAAAGCAGAGGAGGGCTTTTCAGCATGGAGTAACTGTGTGTCTACAGCAAAGACCTTATGATGCCGAGTCACTCTGACACACAGTTGTGGCAGAGTATAGGGATAGCTAATTTCCAGAGGAAAGGTCAGTGTTAAGCAGATGCCAGATATGGAATACATCTTTATTGATTTAGTTATTTATGAATGGGATGTAAAATGGAAGTGTCTAACAGGGAATTTCTATTCATATATATATATATATATATATATATATTATATATACTATAGAGAGAGAGAGAGAGAGAGAGAGAGAGAGAAAGAAAAACCTGTGATGTGCTTTACATATTTTTATCTTTTTTTTACAGAACAAGATATTTCCCATTACTCAGTTATTTTACTTCTTTTGTTCCTTATTCCCAAATCATTTTGAGGAGACAGCTTCTTTTTCTAATGTCATGTACCTTTTTTCTTCTTTTTCCTACAGCTCACCTTCATGATTGCTGCCACTTACAACTTCGCCGTCCTTAAACTCATGGGCAGAGGCACCAAGTTCTGATCTCCTCTAGAAATGCCCCTTTTTCTAATAGCAAGGCTCTAACCACACAGCCTACTGTACTGCATCTCCCATCTTAACTCTGCCTTTGCCACTGATTGGCGCTCTTCTTACTTGATGAGTATAACAAGACAGGAGAGTCTTGAAGTGATTAATACCTCTGTGAACTCTCTTATGTACCTCTTTTAGTCATGTTGCCCCACAGCTGATTCCTGCTAGAAATGGGAAATGCCTGAGAATGTTATCCCCCAACTGCTAGTCACAGAGGAATGGGGGCTCTAATTCAATTAGCAAGAATCTCCTGAGGTCCAGGGTGAGCTTTTTCCCCAAAGGGCACTCCCATTAATGAAAACAAAGTGCAAAGAAAGATTCTCAGGCAGAGAGCAGGAATGTCCATGATCTTCTTGACATCTATAAGGGCCAAATATACTCTCTTTGATGTACAAAACAGAGATTTTACTCTTGTCTTCCTATTACCAGTGAAAATAGAAGAAAAACAAGTGCTAGCAAAACAATGAACATTTGCCCAAATCTGCCTATTGCAGCTGGGAGAAGGGGGTCAAAGCAAGGATCTTTCACCCATAGAAAGAGAGCACTGACCCCAATGGCAATGGACTAACTCAGCCAACTTTCCTTATAGCATAAGGGAGCATCGTTTCTGTGTAGATGAATGGGGGCATCCAGCCTTACACCTCATTAGGAAGAGAAACAGAGTGTTGTCAGCATCTTCTTACTCCCTTCTTCTTGATAATAGCTATCAAGTCAACATGTGGTATACAAGGAGCTGAGAACAGAAGGAACTACCTTACATGAAATAAAACTGGGACCTAAGAAGCAGCAGTTGCTGGGAGCTGGATAAAGGTGTAACTGGAGATGGCCCTCAGGGAACTGCAAGATAGTTAACTCTTTGGGTAGCATGTCTTTCTTCTGTCAATTAGTTGTGTCCTTTGGCCTCTGCCGTATCTTCACAATGGTGCTCTTTTCTTGAGGTTTCATTTATTCACTCATACTAGGTAATTTGAAGGTCTTGATTTGTTCCAGAATGATTTGTGTTTCACGGTTTCCAATTTGTGGATCTCTTATTTGGACTTGTACGAGAAAGATCTAGAGAATGATTCTTTGGTTATAGTATTTTTTATAAAAGAAAAATTGGACACCAAATATCACCAAAAGAATTTTAAATTATCTAATTGAAGGAATTTATTGGGAATTTCTACAAGAATTCTGCCATTTGTGGAAATAGGTTTGACAGATTTGGACCTCAATCTGAATAAAGGGCCCACTTGTCTGATCTTTTCTAGCAAGTGAGAGATGATTTTGCTTACTGATGTTATCTTGGCATTTTAAGAGTTAGTCTTAACACAGTGGTTATTGCCTTTGGGTAGACATAGGTCATATAATGAGTTGTATCATCTGTCAGCTATTCAGTTGGCAAGCTTCTATGGAAAAGGACAGACAGAAATAATTTGAAACCCGAAGGATTTTCAGACTTTAGACTTTTCCTGTGTTTGTTAACATTGGCTTAAAAATCCCTGATCATTTTTGTTTTTGTTTTTGTTTTTGTTTTTGGAAGAAATCATTGTAGATGTTTTGCTACAGAATTAGGTTGTCCTTTCCCCTAAATTGGTTCAGCCAAATTAAGGAGATGTAAGATTTTTACAAAAAGACACTTGATACTTGTTTTTGGACCAGTATATAAGATAAAGACCAGGCTGCACAGAATGAGGAAAGGGAAAAAGATCTGTAAGAAACCAATCAAGATCAAAGAAAGTGAAGTAATCCAGACATTTTATTTTGTTTTGATTTAATAACATAACGAATAATCCCCCCCAAAACCTCACATGCATGTACACATGTATACATATGAAGAGAGTTAATCAACTGCAAGTGTTTCCTTCATTTCTGATATAGATTTTTGATTTTAACAACATAAAGAATAAACTTTTAGAAACTCATCTTACAAAATGTATTTTATAAAATTAAAGAAAATAAAATTAAGAATGTTCTCAATCAAACATTGTGCGCTTTGAGTGAATTATTCTGTTTGGCCCTCACCAAAAGGAACATAAGAATTACAAGTAGTTCGAAGAGCTCATTTACTTTTCCATCTATACAAGTTATTCTCATACCACTTCTATGAAAACATGCAATGGATAAGGACATCACTTCTGGTTTGTTTGTCTTTTTTTTTGAGACACTAAGAAATAGATGCAGAATAAGTTACCCAAAGAAACACAGTAAATACATGTCTTAAATTGGATTAAAACTCAAGTCTTGATACCAGTTTATTTCATATTTAAAGATTTATTCTCTCTTCAGTGTTATTGCATGATCTGTGTTATCATGGTGCCCAGCCCTTATTGTGTTTAGGATTAAATTATTGTCATTTTTACTCTTAATTGTTTGGATATGCCAATAAAGATACCTTAGCTCTTCGTGGTGCATGGCTGATAGTTTCACTTGTAAAGCACTAGATAGAGTGTTTGAAGTTTAATGTTTATAGAGCAAATAAGATATAGCAAGGACAGTATAAATCAAATATGTTTTGGAAATTCAGTATTAAAATAATGAGAGCTACTACCTTGAATAGCTTAGACCATTAGCCCACCTGACAGCATGGGTAGCATTCTGATTACTAGCTTCTTTTTTTTTTGGTCTTTTTGAGACAGGGTCTCCCTGTAGCTCCAGCTGTCCTGGAACTCAGTCTGTAGACCAGGCTGGCCTTGAACTCACAAAGATCCACCTTCCTCTGCCTCCCAAGTGTGGGGATTAAAAGTATGTGCCACCACACCGGCTCTGATTATTAGCTTAAAGAAAGCTAACTTGAGGCTGGAGAAATGCCTCAGCAGTTAAGAGCACTGGCTGGTCTTAAAGAGAACCTGGGTTTGATTCCCAGCACCAATATGGCAGCTAATAACTGTCTATAACTCCAGTTCTGGGAGATACAATACCCTCTTCTGACCTATGTGGGCATTGCATGATATGGGCAATGCAACAATACACATAAAATTAATAGACAAAATAAGAAAGCTAACATAAAATTAGCTATAGATTTATTATGCAATGGTTATGGTTGACAACATAATGAGAGAGAAGGGAGACTAGCTGGAGGCAACATGTTTGTTCTCATTTAAGGAGCTCTGTTCAAGTGTTTGTTATAAGGTAAGGAGCTCTGTAAAACACTAGTTCACTTGTAGCCTCCTGATTTCTGCTTCACCACGATTAATATTCTGCAAGTGAGTATATATGAACAAAAAGAATAAAACATATGACAAGGACTTATTTTTAGACATTGGCAAATAAGGGAACGGCATCCCATTTTGGAGAATTGACTCGGTGCTATGGAGTGAATGTATTTTTGCCTCAGAGCAGCAAAAGCCAGTTCCCAAGAAAGCTATGTTCTCCATCTGCCCTTATTTGGTTCTGCCCTCTGGGATGGATCTATACATGGAGTTTCCAGGCTCTCAGAAGCTGAGAGCGTCTCCAGTTTATCAATTAAGCCCATTGTTCTTACCTCTCCCACACACCAGAAACATCCTTTCAATTAACTGAAAGAGCTCTCTTTGTGCTTACATCAGCCAAAGACCAAGAGGGAGCACTATAAACAAGAAATATTTTCATACAACATCGGTTGTATGGCTGGCTTTTCCTTAGTACTGAGTGCAGTTTTGTTATGTATGGAAACTGTAGCTTTTCCAAAGAGCTATGTGTATTCATTCTGTACACACTTATTGAGCAGATTTATTGAGCTTTGTGCTAAACACAAGGAGGTTCCAGTTTGGGAGCTGTGTGGGTTGGAAGACCATACAGACATGATCTTACACACAAGGATATCTCTCATCTTCAGTCATAGCAGAGGGATCTCCCAGACTGGACTAAAATGGAGGCAGGGAGCATGAAAAACAAAATAATCGGGGCTGGAGAGATGGCCTAGTGGTTAAGAGCACCGACTGCCCTTGCAGAAGACCCCGGGTTCGATCCCCAGCACCCACATGGCGGCTGCGAACCGTCTGTAACTCCAGTTCCAGGAGAACTCCAGTTCCAGGGGAATCCGACCCCCTCTTTTAACCTCCACGGCATTGCACGACATGGGTGCACAGACTTACATGCAGACAGTACATTCATACAATAAAAAATAAAAAATAAAAATAAATCATTAAAAAGAAAAAACAATCTGATTGGCTAACTGCAATAAGTATCTGATTCCTCCCTTCAGTATGGGGGAGAGGTGGTGGTTAAGGGTCATGACATCATGTGGCTATGTTTTTCTAGGGCCTTGATAAAAACAAGACTTCAATTTAGAGTCCTGACAACTTGCAACTTGCTTTATGTCACCCCACTTCTTGCCTTACATGTGACAGCCTTTATGCACTCACTGGCACAATACATGTGCTTGCTTCCACCCACTTAGACATTTGAGGAGTCAGAGGGCACATGTATCAGAATACATACAAATAGACTGCTCAGCTTACCTCTTACTCTACATCAAGGCTAAATATGAAAAGCAAACAAAACAAAGAGTCACATAAAGTAGGGTAGAAATACAAGTGTGTATGTAGAGAAAGAGGCCTGATGTGCTACCATTGAAAAAAACGTTTACTGGTCTTGGACTGTGAAAGGCCTGAAAAGTAACCAAGCTCTGGGTTCCAAAGGAACCAGATTCACTGATACTGTATATATTGTGGGCAGCACCATGCACAAAGCTGGATTCTATGGATTGCAATATGGAAAACAGACAAGCTAATATTTGAAAATTCCTAGATGTTTTTAGTCCTAGTACATAACGCACATGCAAAGAAACTTTTTTTATTTATTTTTATTTTTTTTTAAATTTTATTTATTTATTTATGTGTGTGAATGTATTGTCTGCATGGAGGTTTGTGCACCCGTGTTGTGCAATGCCGCAGAGGTCAGAAGAGGGCGTCGGATTCCCCTGGAACTGGAGTTCTCCTGGAATTGGAGTTGCAGACGGTTCTCAGCCGCCATGTGGGTGCTGGGGATTGAACCCGGGTCTTCTGCAAGAGCAGTCGGTGCTCTTAACCGCTAGGCTATCTCTCCAGCCCCAAGAAACTTTTTTTAAAGAAGGGTAATATGACACAAAATGTGACTACATCATAAGAATCTTCCTATATTGAAGAAGAACAACTCCTGAAAATTGTCCTTTGACCTCCACATACACACCATAGCACACATGTTTGGACTCACATGCATACCATACACACAATGATAGTAAAATAAAAAGCAAGTTACTAAAGATGAATGGGTCCTCTCTAAAATTCTAAAATCCAACTGCATCAAGAATAGTGCCATTTGTATTTTGTTACTTCAATTATAGAGTAATATATTCCCAATAGGTCCCTTGGTTAGTATGAGCAATGTACAAAAATTGTCTATAGTGTAAGCAGAGCCAATGTACTGTAGGACTGTTTTTTCTTTTTAATTTAATTTTTAAATTTTTCTTTATTATTGTTACACACAACCTACTGAGTTCATTTAGTGTTGCTCGTATATATATGCATTTAGGGATACCAACTTGGGATTGTTTAATCTATCAGAGGACTCATCCCTGGAGAAAACTGATTCTTCCTTTCGCAGTCCTCATTAATTGTAGCTCTGCATCTAGAGGTGGGACCTTGTTAAGTTTCCCCCATCCACACTGGCATGTCGACTAGTGTTGCCATATTCATATCTTGTTTTGGCAACCATATTGTAAAGGTTTTATGGGTCCAGCTTCCCTATCATGTCTATAAGTTATTATCTCACAGCAGAGGGCCCATGTCCTCTGAATCTTGCAATCTTTCTAGCCCTACTTCCTTAATGTTTCCTGAGTCTTAATATAGGTGTTGCATCACAGATGTATTCGTTGGGGCTTGGCAATCCATGGCCACTTATTCTCCACAACGCTCTATAGTAGCTTCCATCTGCTGCAAAAGAGAAGCCGTATTGATGAGTGGTAAGAGCTACATTTACCTGTGGGTATAAAATAAAAATTAGTATTTAAATAATGGAGTTAGGGGGCTGGAGAGAGGGCTCAGTGGTTAAGAGCACTGGCTGTTCTTGCAGGTTCAGTACCCAGCACCTAACAACCATCTGTACCTCTAGCTCCAGGGGATCCAGTGCCCTCTTTTGACCTCTACTGGTATGGCATGACACAGGTACACTTACATACATGCAGGGAATATATTCATACATGCAATAAATAACAAATAAAATAATGTAGTCAGAAATCACAGTTTTAAAGAAATTGGCAATAGTACAGTCTCCTTCATGGTCTCTGATCTCTCCAGTTTACAATACCAAGCATGAATTCTCTCCTATTAAGTGAGTCGTAAGTCCTGTTAAACAGCTGTTGGCTACCCACAAAATAAAAGTGCCACTATTGCACCATGGAACTTTTCTGCATCTGTTCAGGTGGTCATGTAATTTTGTCCTTAGCTCCATTTATATAATTTATTACATTTTCCAACTAACTTATGCTTAACTATTCCTGTATCTCTGGGATAAAGCTAACTTTATCATGGTGAACGCTCATGCTTGTAAACTGGCTTCTAAGTATCTTATTGAGAATTTTTGCATCCATGTTCATCAGGGATATTGACCTACATCTTTTTTTTTCTTGCATCTTTACCTGGTTTTTGTAGTAGAATAATACTGGCATTGTAGAAAGAGTTTGGAAGTGGTCTTTCTGTTTCTATCTTTTTTAAATAAATTAAAAAGTATTTTTGTGGTTTTTCTTTCAAAGTCTGGTAGAACACTGCTATGAAACCATCTGGACCAAAAAAAGATGCTTTTTTGTATATTTTTATTGAACTTTTGTGTATTTCAGACAAAACATCTTAGTCATCTTTATATCCCCTTCTCCATCGACACTCTCCCATAACCCCCCCACTGGATTTCATACATTCTGTCATTTATGTTATGGCCTATTGAGTCAAGTTCGTGTCTCTAGATGTCCCTAAGTGCAAGGTCATCCACTGGGGTCAAGTCAATCTACCAAGAATCCTTTAAAGAACATCAGCTCTTCTTCACCCAACAGTAATCAGCTTCCCAATAGTTCTTCAGTTAAGATTGGGTCCTGGTACCTGTTTCCATAGTTCTGTGCGGATTTTCATCTCCTCGAGTTTGCATGGGTCTTGCGTATGCTGACACCATTGTTGTAAGTTCAAATGATCAAGGTTCCAAGGGCCTGAAAGACTCTATGTCCATATAGTCATGCATCTCCTCCCCTGGATCTTACAATATTTCTTGTCTGCTCTTTTGCAATGGTCCTGAGCTCTGGGTGGGTAAAGTTAAATATAGGAGTCCTGGACTCCTCAATGGGAGGGAGCTCACACATAGTATTGTAAACATAGCCAAATACACATGGCTGGAGAGGTCATAGATCTTAGAGAAAACCTAAGGCTGTCACATCTCTAGACTAAATTACTTACTATGTACTAAATATGGATCCTTATATTTCAGACAAGTATCCCAGTTACCACTCATCAAAGAAACGTGTATTGCAACAGATAGAGACAATTAGTAGCTGTCTATAAGAGGATAAACATAGTCAAGTTTAGTGAATTCAAATTTCTCAAGCGTACCTGACCATTGTGATAGTCTAGCTCCATTAAAGATCTCCAAGACTTTCCTTTCATTCATTTCATTTTACTAATTTATTATTTTTACATTTTTATGTGTATGAGTGTTATGCCTACATGTGTGTAAGTGCACCTTTGTCTTGCAATGCCTGTGGAGGACAGAAGAGGGCACCAGATCACTTGGAACTAGAGCTATGAATGGTTGTTAGCCAACATGTGGGTGCTGGGATTTGAACCTGGGTATTCTGCAAGAACAACTAGTGTTCTTAACCACTGGGCAATCTCTACAGCCCCGACTTTAACTCATTTTAATATAGCAACATGGAAATGATCCTATCTGGCAAACACTACTCAAGTAGCTATAAATTTGGATCTAAATGACTGCATGTCTGAAACTTATACTGTCATGAATGATGAGGCCTTTTGATATTGTTCATTCCCTCTTGCTCACATTAAAAGCCAACAGTGGCTATCCGGGTGTGGTGGCGCACACCTTTAATCCCGGTACTCAGGAGGCAGAGGGAGGTGGAACTCTGTGAGTTCAAGGCCAGCCTGGTTTACATAGTGAGCTCCAGGACAGCTGGGACTACAGGGAGACCGTGCCTCAAAAAGACCCCCCCCCAAAAAAAAACCCAAGAGGGCTAATTCCCAAAGCTATTTTCACTATCTTGAGTTAACTTGACTTATTTCAAGGACTACCAAAAAGAAAATGATAAAATATGATTTTATACCAATCTACTTGAAAGCCATATATTTTAGTGTCTTTTGGGTAAACTGATAATTTTCAATTTTAAAATATTTACAGGTCATTCATTTAAAACATTTACCATAAGTATGGGTCCATTGTAGAGTCTACCTCAGGTTCTTCATCTTTGACTTCCTGGGTTTACATATAAGTACAATATATCTAGGACTAAGTTTTACTGTTATTAATACATGAGACCACTCTATCATAGTAGTATGAGTGCCAGCTTATAGAATTGTCCCTATCATACAGGGCAAGGACAAGTCACTATCACACAGATTTCTCCAGTCTTATTCTAATTGTTTGGCTCAGACTTGACCTTATCCATGTGGTCTTACCTTTTGCCCAAGCACCTTACTCATGTTAAATGATTTCTAATCACCACTGCCAACTGACCTGAAACCCAGTAAAGTTTAATTACTGTTGGACCCAGTTCCTACCCTCTGCTCACTTCACTGGGTGTGATTAAATCTATTTTACCAGATAACAACCTGCCATAAAAAATAAATTTATTAGGGTCTCTACTATATACTAGTATTATTCTTAGTATTTTGTATTTCACTCATAAAGTATTTATAATTAACCATACATGAGTACAATTATTATCATAATCATTCTGACTTTAAAAATGAAGAAACTGAGGCCCAAACTTGTACATTGCTTCAAATCACAAACTGAGAAGTAGTGAAACTATGACACAAACCTCAGCAGTCGGATTCCAGAGTTTCTGTGGTAGACTACTTTTTGATGGTTTTCACAGCATAAGGAAACATCATCAAGAACCTGATGTTAACATTAAGGAAAATGGTGGCCAGAAAGATGGCTTTGATGGTAAAGTGCTTCCCACCCAATCATGAAGATCTAAGCTGAATCCCCAGCACTCATGTAGAAAAGATAGGAGCCACAGAATAGGTCTGTAATCCCAGTGCTGGAAAGGCAGAGACAGGAGGATTCCTAGAGCTCACTGGCTACCCAGTTTAGTTGAATAAGGAAACTCCAGGGTCAACAAGAGACCTTGTCTAAAAACTAAGGTGAAGAATAACTGAAGAACACATCTGACATTGACTTCTGGCCTCCATATACACATATGCTTGGTGGATTCACACCTGCATGTGTACACACACACACAAACACACTTTATTTTTTTATTTTTATTTTTTTGTCTTTTTACTAAGATCTCAAGTTTTATACCTGAAGTATAATTTCTCAGGCCTTACTGATTATTTCTGGTTGTACTTTCCTTTTAGATGTTTAAGACCACACAGTTAGCCCAGATTAACCAAGGTTTTTGTTTTCTCAAGGTCAGTTGAGGACCCGGTCCTCAGGGGTCACTCAGGTTTTTTTGGGGAAAGGGATAAAACAAACTTTCAAGAGACCCTAAAATGAGAAGAAAAAAGAGCTCCTGGGTAATTAGCCTTAGACCCTGCTGTCTAATATAGTGGCCACTAGCCACAGACGACTATTCAAATTTGCATGATATGTTTATTAAGGGGAAACTCCAGTTTTCTGCTGCACTAGTGACATTCCTGTGCCCTGCAGCACCTATGGTGGTGGCTGCCATATTGGATGGTACAAAGAGTTATTATCATCTTCATGGACAGCTCTCCTGGACCACACTGCCTTGAGTTCATCAGAAGCAATAAACAGCCTTAGACACTGTCACATTATCTCCCAGACAATGTTTAATCCTGATTTTCTTCAAATAGTAGAAGATTCACAGGCCACAAGAATTCTCATTGATCATCAAGTGATGACTGTGTCACCTTCATCCTGAAGATAGAGATTAGAGAGCTCCTGAGAGGTCAGCTTGTGGGCCACAGAAAACACAACACCCATTTTCTATTTCCTGCGTCATTTGCCCAGTTCATCTATCATCCCCATCAAACGGACCACCAAGACCTTGACCTTGATAAACAGTCACCTAGTATCTGGTGACTTTTCTTTCTAGTCCATGATTAGCTTTTGGGCCTTTGGGTGAATTTGTAAGGTTGATTTGTTTTCCTTTTTTTATTTTTTTCTCTTTTATTTTTTTATTTTTTTTTATTTTTTATTTTTTTATATATTTTTTTATTTTTAAGGGATTCTACAATACAATGACACAGTTGTTTGCAGATAACATTGATGTTACTCAGTATGTCATACAATTAACTAATTGGTGCATTTTGCAAGTATCTATGTCCAAATTTTGAACAACCCAAGGTTCCCATAGTCCAGTTGGAGAAGCTTGTATGTACAAGCATGTTGATCAAATAGGAGTCCAGTCTATATTGCTGTAGTCTCATGATTCACCCCAATCTCTCCACAGCCCTTACATTCTACCACGCCTCCTCTTCCGCAAGTTGTTCCCTAGGTTTTGGAAAAGGGGCACAAGTGGGTGAGAAGCAAAACAGTCTATTTTCCCTGGAGATGTCATTTTGGAATCTGTTCAGGTTGTTCCCCTTCATAGGTTGACATCTTATCCAGGGATACCTTTTTAATCCTTAGCAAGCAAAGCTCGACCATGCACTTTAGATAACAAAACTGGAGCTGTAGATATGGTCAGCAGTTAAAAGCACTTGTTGCAATACTGTGAGGACTGAAGTTTGAAATCTAGGATCCATATAACAAGGCAAGTATCTCACAAATATTTGTAACTCTTGCTCCACAGGATATAACTCTCTCTTCTAGCCTCTGTGTGTATGTACCTGCACACATATACATGCAAGTACACTCGCACATGCATAAACACACAAATAAATGAACCAATAAATAAGTAAATAAAATAGTATGACAAAGCATGCTCTTTATACTGGGAAGGGCCTTGCTAAGGACAAAATGAGATTAGACATAGTAGAATACTAAGGGCCAGTAAATGCTGATTAAAACATGTTGGATTACTCAGTCTTCAACATGAAGAAGCTCATATAACATAAATGCCACTGTGCAAAGGGAAGAAATGTTACTTCATTTTGTGTAAAATAAATGTGTAAAGTTATAATAAATAAATGCCTCTGTGCAAATTAGGGAACAACTAAATGCAGAAAATATTCTTGTTGACAATAAAGATCTGAAGTACATGCTAATGAACACCATCAGATAATTTACAGGAATACCACTATTAGAAACTTAATTCTCAACTACCCAAGGTCAGAATTAAACAGTCATCCTGGGATGGCATACTTTACTCTTTAGGACTCTCATAATTTTTCTGGTTGGATATGTAGAATTTCTCTTACATCTCAGGGATAAGAAGAACTAAAAAACCCAGAAGTGTCTATAGAGAAATGAAATTTGACTTAGCTGTTGCTTTACTGGGAAATGACTCCATTGTTCTTTGCCTCTGATTTCTCTGCAGTTAGATGCAAAAATAAACTCCTACCATAGACTACTAGTGTGTGACAGGTTAGTTTATGACAACATCATAGAAATATAACATGCACATTATTGACCTATTTCAAATGCACGATTCGGTGGATTTTTGTATGCTTGTGAGCATTACCATATCAATTTTAGAGCATTTTCTTCACCCTCAAAGAAACTCCATTCCCATTAGCAGTCATTCCCCGTTATCTCATCCCACCTCTTCAGCCTCAGGCAATCAGTAATCTATTTTCTATTCCCATGGATTTATCTTTCTGAGCGTTCATGTAAATAGCAACACAGAATATATGGTCTTTTGTGAATGTCTGATTTCCCTTAGTATAATATTTTGAGGTTTATCCATGTCATACACTTGTATCAATAGTTTATTCATTGTATTCCAAGGACTATGCATTGAATCTTCTGAATAGTGTATATATTCTACCATATGAAAATGTCATGCTTTGTTTCTTCAAGTAATGCACATTTGTTTTTCTTTCCTGTTGTTTGTTACTATGAGTAATGTCACAATAAACGTTTCTGCACAGGTTTTGTGTGAACACGTTGTAAGTTCTCTTGCATATTGCTCTAGTTTAATTTCTATTGCTCTCATAAAACACCCTGGTTGGAAAGCAACTTAGGGGAGGAAGAGTTTATTTGGGTTACAATTACAATTTACAGTCTATAATTTTGGGACAGTCAAAGCAGGAACTCAAGCAAGTAGTCAAATTACATCTCAGTCAAGAGCAAAGAGACCATAAATGGATCCTTGATTGTTCTCACGTAGCTTTTTTCCTCTTATATAGTTCAAGGCCAAGTCCATGAAATAGTTGTCCAGCACAAAAGGCTGAGTCTTCTTACAGCAATTAACACTCAAAATAATCTACCATAGATATGCCCACAGAGCAACCTGCTCTAACCAATCTCTCATTGAGCCTTTCTTCCTAAGGTGTGTCAAGTTGGCAATAAAATCTAACCAAAACACAGACACACACACACACACACACACACACACACACACAAGTAGACCTATGACATGTGATGCTTAACCTTCTGATTGTTTTTCATAATAGCTTCCACATTCTATGTGTCCATGTATGAAGATCCCAATTTCTCCATTTTCTCCTTAACACTATTTGACTTCTTGAGTGTAGGTATTCTAGTGTGTCTGATATGATACCTTATGTTTTTTATTGCATTTCCCTGATGACTAATTATATTGGACACAAAGATGTCTATTAGTGTGCTTATTGAAAATGTGTACGTTTCAAGAAACATAATACCTATTTTCAAATACTTGACTGTATTAGTCACTTTTCTGTTGCTGTGATAAAACCACCATAAGCAAGGGAACTTATAAAAGGAAGAGTTTATTTGAGCTTACGATTGACGGTTCCAGGGAATCAGAGTCCATTGTGGTGGGAAGCATGGTGGCTGGGGCTGGAGCAGCAAACCGATGTTCACATCTCGCAATGAGAACAGGGAGGAGAGAGAGAGAGAAGAGAGAGAGAGAGAGAGAGAGAGAGAGAGAGACTGGAGACCACGAGACTTGTTAAACTCATTAAGCCTGCCCCCAATGACATACTTCCTTTGGCACAGCCACATCTTCTAAGACCTCCAAGAACAGTGCCACCAACTGGAGACAAAATGTCTGAATACTTAAAGCCTATGGGGGACACTATCATTCAAACCACCACACTTGACCTATTTTTAAAATTTTCTATTATTAAACTGAAGGCATGCTCTATATATTCGATTATTTTCTCCAACTCTATAAGTTGTTGTTCCATTTATTATATCATCTTTAACTTCTACCAATCAAATTTTGTACTTTTTACTATATGACCCTTTTCCTTTATTATTAAATTTCCAAGTATTTTCTTCTATTTGTAGTATTATAAATAGAATTATCTTATAATTTCATTTTAGATGGCTCATTATCAGTGTATAAGAATATGACTTATTTTATGTGTTTAATGTCCTGAAACTTTGCGGAACTCATTTATTAGCTCTATGAGATTTGGGGGAGGTATTTATTTTTTATATTTAATATCATCTATGAATGACAATCCTCCTATTTCCTTCTTTCCAGTTTGAATTTCTCTTGTTTTTTGCTCTTGTCTAATTGATCTGTTTAGAATTTCCATTATAATAGTTAATACATATGCAGAGAATGATCCAAAGGAGAAAATATTCGAGTCTTTCGCCATTTAGTATAATGTTAGTGTAGGTAAAAAGCATTTCCCTTAAAGTCAGGAACACAGCAAGGCTGCCCCTATCTCCCCTCCTTTTCAATATAGTGCTTAAAATGCTTGCTAGAGCAATAAGACAAGAGAAGGAAATTAAAGGAGTACTAATTAGAAAAGAGGGGGGTCAAACTATCCCTTTTTGCAGATGACATGATAGTTTACCTAAGAAGAGATGCCAAAAACTCCACCAGAAAACACCTAGAAATGATTAACAGTTTCAGCAAAGTGGCAGGATATAAAATTAACCTAGAAAAATCGGTAGCCTTTCTTTATGCCAATAACAAACCACTGGAGAAGGAATACAGGGAGATCTTCCCATTCACAATAGCCTCAAAAAATAAAATATCTAGGAACAAACCTGACCAGACACACTAAAATGAAAATGTTAAATCCCTGAAGAAGGTCATTGAAGAAGGTACCACCAGAAGATGGAAGGACCTCCCATGCTCATGGATTGGAAGAATTAATATAGTAAAAATGACCATCCTGCCCAAAGTAATATACAGATTCAATGCAATCCTAATTAAAATCCCCATGAGCTTCCTCACAGACCTAGAAATAAATCCTAAAGTTCATATGGAGAAACAAAAGACCCTGGATAGCCAAAGGAACCCTGAGCAAAAAGAGCAAGGCAGAGGGGATTACTGTACTAGACTTCAAACTATAGTACAGGGCTATAGTCATAAAAACAGCCAGGTACTGGCACAAAAATCAGACGCATAGATCAATGGAACAAAATTGAAGATGCACACTTGAGCACATACAATTTCAGCCACCTCACATTTGACAAAGGGGCTAAGAAGACCCAGTGGAGGAAAGACAGCAAATGGTGTTGGCAAAACTGGATCACCACTTGTAGAAGACTAAAATTAAACTCTTACCTCTCGCCCTGTACAAAAATCAACTCCAAATGGATCAAAGACCTCAATGTGAAACTCTGAAAATGATAGAAGAAAATGTTGGTAGTAACCTACAAAACATAAGCGTAGGAAAAGACTTTCTTTTTTTTTTTTCCCCTGGGAATCACTCAGACACTATGACTGGCCATCACCCCCATAGCAGAGGCCTGTATAGGTCAGGGAGTCCTGGTCACCATCGCTGTGATTCCCAGGAAAAGACTTTCTAAATCAGACAGTGGGACAAGTCTAAACTGACAAGTGGGACCTTATTAAACTGAAAACTTCTGTACAGCGAATGAGACAAAGAAGTGAAGAGAAAACTGACAGTGCGAGAGAAAACTGTCACCAGTGATACATCTGACAGAGTATTAACATCCAGAGAATATAAACTATGCAAAAAACAAAGGAGCAAGAAAACAAATGACCCACTCAAAAGATGGAGTAAAGAGCTAAACAGAGACTTTACTAATGAAGAAGTAAAGATGGCTGAGAAACATCTTAAAAAGTGCTCGACATCACTAATAATTAAGGAAATGCAAAGTAAAATCAGTTCAAGATTTCATCTTACTCCAGTAAGACTGGCTATGATCAAGAAAACAAATGATACTAAAATGCTGGAGAGGTTGTGGGGAAAGGGGAACACTCATCCACTGCTGGTTGGGAATGCAAACTCATACAACCCCTAGGGAAAGCAGTGTGGAGAACTTTTAAAACCCTCAAAATGAGCCTTTTACAAGAGTCACATTATGGTATGTATTCATATTTTAGAGTAATATAAAATTAAAGGGAAAATCATAAATTCTTAAACATAGTTTGGAATTAACATACAGTTTATTTTCGGAGGTCATAATTTTTGTACATATGTGATGTTTATATAGGCATATTTTGGAACAATCCAAATGGGAGGGAACAATAACAACATAAGGACTGAGTCAAAGAACTGAATGATACAGTTAAATTCTGCCCAAAATAATAAACCTCTCCAGACAACAACTTTAAAAAGACTGAGAGAAAGATGCAGGGCATGTATAGCAGAATGCATGATCTGGGGTGTGTGGCAGGGAAAGGGGAATATGTCTAAACTGGACTAAAATGATGTATGAAATACACAAAACATCAATAAAAGTATTTTATTTAAAAAAAGCAAAAGAAAAAAAAAGACTCAAAATGAGCCCACCATCTGACCCAGTCATACCACTCCTGGGCATATACTCACAAGACTCATCCTATCACAGAGATACATCCACATTATTTTTATTGCTGCTCTCTTTACAATAGTGAAAAGCTGGAACCAACCCAAATGCCCCTCAACTGATGACTGGATAAGAAAAATGTGGTACATGTACACAATGGAGTTCTATGTAAACAAAGATGACATCATGAACTTTGCAGGTAATTGGATGGAACTAGAAACCATTATGCTAAGTAAAGTAACACAGTCCCAGAAAAACAAACAATGAATGGTGTACCTCATTTGTGGATCTTAGCACAAAATCTATTTGTAAGGCAAACTGAATAATTATTTTCTTTCTTTTTTAGTAAATATAATACCTGATGGGACTCATCAACTTGCTATGTAATGTAGGAATGTAAAGTAATATTTTTTTCTTTACTTGCATACAACTCTACGGTCAAAACGTGAATCCTTAAACATAATTTTGGTATATGTGTGGAATGTCTATATACATATTTTGGAGCAATACAAGTTGGAAGGAACAACAAAAAAGATTGGGTCAAAGAACTGACTGAAACAGTTAACTTGTGCCCCAAACAGTAAACGTCTGCACCAAAAAATTTAACAAAGACTGAGAAAAAGATGAAAGACATGTATGGCAGAACACATGAGCTCTGGTGGGGTGGAGGGCAAGGAAGGGGGAATGGGTCTAAATCTGATTAAGAAATGTATGAAATACACAAAACCTCAATAAAAATTTCAAAAAAAAATTAAAAAAGGAAATAACTAGAATCAACTCAAAATGAAAGTACAATTTACCAAACCCTTGGAAAACAGCTACACCATTTCTAAGGGGGAAGTTGTTATCTATGAGAACTCATATTAAAAAAAAAATCCAAGAGGTCTCAAATAAGCAATCTAATGATGTACTGCAACATTTAGAAAAACAAGAACAAGCCAAATGCAAAAGTGGTAGAGGACAGCAGAAATTAATTGGAGACTAAAGGAACAATACAAGAATAAAACAAGACAGTGTCCAGTCTATAAAGTGGAAAGTCTGCTCATGCTTCAAAAAGGGAGGCCTGAAAATAGCAAAAAAAGAGCACAGTTGTTTTGCCTGCATTACTGGCAAGTGCAGCTACCCCGAGGCTGCCACTGTTTTTGCTGTCCTTCAAAGACACAAGACACAGCTTTTCAACCTTCCTATATGGACCGAAGACTCATGTCTCTCCAAGAATCCTCCAAACCTTCAGTGACAGATGGGGACTGCTGAGACATTGACCTTATGGACTGATCTACTACTGGGGTTTCAACCTCTTCAGAGTATTGATTGCCATTGTTGGACTACCCAGGCTGTATCACAGAGACCAGTCAGTACAGGAAGATCAAGACAGGATGCGGTGCTTACTGGACCTCATTTGGTGACCATGGGAAGGGAAGACCCCAGTGTGGAGCACAAGGGCAGGACTGATGGTTGTTTGGACTTGTGAAGGAGGAGCCTTCAAACATGACATCTTTCATCCTAATTAAAAAAAAAAGAAATAATAAGCTGAAGATGCTAAAAGTCATATATGGCATGTATATTTGCATATTTTGGAGTGATGCAGATAGGAAGGAACAACAACAAGAAAAAAAAAGACTGGGTCAAAGAACTGATTGAAATGGTGAACTTCTGCTCAAAACAGTAAACTTCTGCATCAAAAATTTTAAAAGAGACTGAGAAAAAAGATGAAAAACATGTTTGGCAGAATGCATGAGCTCTGGTGGGGTGGGGGGGCGAGGAAGGGGAAATGGGTCTAGACTTGATTGGAAATTTTTTATGAAATGCACAAAGCTTCAATAAAAATGGGAAAAAAGAATAAAACAAAAGTGGCTCTTTTAGAAGATAAACAATATTGACAAGCTTATAACCAATTTAAACTAAGACAAAGAGAAGAACACAGAGTAGAAAATTTAAAATTTAACGAAGGGACTCACAACAGATTCCAATGAAAGCCAAAAGACCATTTTGGATTACATTGAAAACTTGTATTCTGAAAAGTGGAAATCTAGAAGAAATAGTAGATGTTTTCCTCAAATCTTTGCTGCATTTTATTTTTTACCAATAAAATATTTTATTAAAAAACATAATGTGGAAAAATTCAGAGTTACATATTATAATTTCTAGAACATCTATTTTTTAAAAAGAAATACAAAGTGATATCCATTCCTATTCAACAAAAACCCAAAGCACAAGACTACAAAAAGAATTGAGTGGAAATGTTGATAGCAGCTTTATTCATAAGACGCAAAGGCTGAAAAATCATCCCAGTGTTCTGGACAATGGCTGAGCAACTCAGGTAAGGCCAGTGATGGAGATGCAGAATGATACTCAACATGAGAAGGAAAGAACCACTCATTCATGCATCAACATGGAGGAGGCTCAAAGCATGAAGCTTCTCAAAGTTCTCTCTAGTGAACAAATACCAAGGTTGGGACTGAGAAAGAAGATGGTGGTGGAGCTTGTGGGAATGATACTCATGTGTCTCACAAGTTTTTATTCCACAGTGTATGCCTCTATCAAAACATTGGATGTCATGCTTACAATTTGGGTATTTTACTATAATGCAAATTTACCTCAAAAAATGAGACCCCAAATGTTGAATGCTAATTAATTGCATACAAATTGACAATGTAGAGGGAAACTCTACTAATGTGTGCCATTATGTTTAACTTATTCTGAATTATATCCAAAAAAGACAGATGGGTTGATGGGTGGATATAGACATGGAATAGCACACAATACTAATCTCAAAATACAAGAGGTAGTTTGTCCTCAAAGATGTCTATATAAGAATTCTGAAAACTGTAAATATGTTACCTTGGGTGATAAAAGGGATTTTGCAAATGTAAATAAGAAACTTGAAATAGGACCATTATTCTGGAGATTATCCAGGCGGGCCCAGTATAACCATGGATCCTTAAAGATGGAGTCAGGAGAAGAGAGGTAGAAGAGGCAATATGACCAGTAAGCAGACATTGTGAGTGGCATGGCTATGAGCCAAGGAACATGGGAAACCCATAGAAGCCAGAAAATGCAAGCAATTCGGTTCTCCCTGGAGCTTCCAGAGAACACACCTTGGTCATACCTTCACTTCAGCCTGACATGATTCATTTTGGTCTCTTGACCCACAAAAATTGTAATAGAACACATTTATATATTTTTTTTCAAATTTTCCTCTTTTAATTTTATATTACTCTACAATATGGATACATACTTTCCACCCATATACAGTAATTACAGAGTCTGTAAATAAGTGGTGGGTGGATTCCAGAGCCTGTTGAGATATTTAAATTATGACAACATAGTTGCTTTCATATAAACAGAAATGTAACCATAATGTTGTTCAGCTTGCCTTTCAACTAGGGATTTGGTGTTAACAACCACAAATGAGGGAAACCATTCACCATTTGTTTTTCTAGGACTGTGTTACTTCACTTAGCATAATGGCTTCGAGTTCCATCCATTTACCTGCAAAGTTCATGATGTCATCTTTCTTTATCGCTGAATAGTACTCCATTGTGTAGATGTACCACATTTTTGTCATCCACTCCTCCGTTGAGAGGCATTTGCCTTGGTTCCAGCTCTTCACAATTGTGAAGAGAGGTCCAATAAACATGGATTTGCATGTATCTTTGCTGTAGGATGAGTCTTTTGGGTATATACCCAGGAGTGGTATGACTGGATCAGGTGGTAGGCTCATTTTGAGTCTTTTAAGGATTCTCCACACTGCTTTCCATAATGGTTGTACAAGTTTACATTCCCATCAGCAGTGCATGAGTGTTCCCCTTTCCCCAAAACTTCTACAGCATTTGGTGTCTTTTGTTTTCTTGATCTTAGCCAGTCATATCAGAGTGAAATGCTACCTGAGAGTGATTTTAATGTGCATTTCCTTAATTATTAATGATGTTAAACACTTTTTAAGATGTTTCTCAGCCATCTTTAATTCCTCATTGGTGAAGTCTCTCTTCAGCTCTTTACTCCATCTTTTGAGTAGGTCATTTGTTTTCTTCTTTGTTTTTTGAGTAGTCTATATATTCTTGATGTTAATGATGTGTCAGATGTATCACTGATGAAGATTTCCTCCCACTCTGTGGGTTTCCTCTTCACTTCCTTGATTGTTTCTTTTGCTGTACAGAAGCTTTTGAGTTTGATGAGATCCTGTTTGTCAACTGCTGACTTTATTTCCTGTACAGCTGCTGTCTGATTTAGAAAGTCTTTTCCTGTGCCTATGTCTGGTAGGTAGTTGCCAAATTTTTCTTCTAACACCTTCAGGGTTTTGGGTTTCATGTTGAGATCTTTGATACACTTGGAATTGATTTTTGTACAGGGTGAGAGGTAGGGGTTTAAATCTGTCCTTCTACAAATGGTGATCCAATTTGCTAGCACCATTTGCTGAAGATGCTATCCTTCCTCCATTGCAGATTTGTTGCCCCTTTGTCAAATATGAGGTGGCTGAAATTGTATGAGCTCAAGTTTGGATCTTCAATGCTGTTCCATTGTTCAGTGGGTCTGTTTTTGTGCCAGTACCAGGCTGTCTTTATGACTATGGTCCTGTAATATAGGTTGAAGTCTGGTAGAACAATGCCCCCCCCTGTATTTCATTTTTCACTCAGGTTTGCTTTAGCCATTTGGGGTCTTTTGTTTTTCCATATGAATTTAACGATTTTTTCAAGTCTGTGAAGAAGCTCATGGGGATTTTGATTGGGATTGCATTGAACCTGTATATCAATTTGGGTAAAATGGACATTATTACTATATTAATCTCCGTCTTCAGGGGTTTAAAATTTTTTTTGTAGAGGTCTTTGGTATCTTTGCTTAGGTTTGTTTCCAGGTATCATTATTTTTGAGGCTATTGTGAGTGGGAAGGTCTTCTTATATTCCTTCTCCACTTGTTTATTGTTGGTATAAAGAAAGGCTACTGACTTTTCTATGCTAATTTTGTGTCCTGCCACTTTACTGAAACTCTTAATCATTTCTAGAAGTTTTCTGGTGGAGTTTTTTAGCATCTCTTAGGTAAAATATCATATCATCTGCAAAAAGGGATAGCTGAACTTCTTCTTTTCTGACTAGTACTCCTTTAGTTTTCTTGTCTTGTCTTATTGCCCTAGCAAGTGTTTTGAGCACTATGTTGAAGAGGAGTGGTGATAAGAGGCAGGCTTGCCAGGTTCCCACCTTTAAGGGAAATGGTTCCAATTTTTCTCCATTTCGGATGATCTTGGCAGTGGGTTTGCTGTATATGGCTTTGATCATGTTGAGGAATATTCCCTTCAGTCTTATTCCCTCTAGAACTTGAAGCATGAAGGGATGCTGGATCTTGTCAAAAGCTTTTTCTGCATCAATTGAGATGATCATGTGGTTTTTGTCTTTCAGTCCATTTATGTGTTTTATGATTATTATTGATTTATGTCTGTTGAACCATCCCTGCATCTCTGGTATGAATCCAACTTGATCATGATGGGTAGTCTTTTTTCGGTATGCGATTTACAAGTATTTTGTTGAGAATTTTTGCATCTGTGTTCACTAATGAGATGGATCTATAGCTTTCTTTTTTGATTGTATCTTTGCCTGGTTTTGGTATTAGAGTGATGCTGGCTTCATAGAAGGAGTTTTGGAGAATTCCCTTTGTTTGTATCCTTCTGAATAGCGTGAGTGGTAATGGTTGTAGGACCTGTTTAAATATTTTATAGAATTCTGCAGTGAAACTATCTGAATCTGGCCTTTTTAGTTGGGAGGTTTTTAATTACTTCTTCAATTTCCTCAAATATTATGTGTCTGTTTAAACTGTTAATCTCTTCTTGGTTAAGCTTTGTTGGTTTCCAGGATTTCAGACATTCATCCATTTCACTTGGGTTTTCAAATTTAGTGGAGTATAGGTTTTTGAAGTATTCCCATATAATCGTCTGGATCTTTTCTTTCTTTGTTGTGATATTTCCACTTTCATCATGAATACTATTGATTTGGAGTCTCTCTCTCTCTCTCTCTCTCTCTCTCTCTCTCTCTCTCTCATTAACTGAGCTAGAGGTCTGTCTATATTGTTTATCTTTTCAAAGAACCAGCTTTTGGATTAATTGATTTTATGTATTCTTTTTTTGTTTCTATTTCATTGATTTCTACTCTGATTTTTATTATTTCTTCCTGTCTGTTGGTTTTAGGTTCATTTGTTGTTGTCTCTCAAGTGTTTTTCGCTACAGTGTTAGATCATTTATTTGTTCCGTTTTTTTATGTGGGCACTTAGGGATATAAATTTTCCTCCTAAGACTGCTTTTAAAGTATCCCACAGGTTATGTTGTGTTGTATTGTCTTTTTCGTTTAGTTCCATGAGTACTTTTATTTCACTCTTTATTTCTTCCCTAACCCATTCATTTTTCAGGATTGTGTTGTTTAGTCCCCATGTGTTCTTATATCTAGTTGGGCTTTTTCTGGCGATCATATTGAGCTTTATTTCATTGTGATTTGATAGAATGCATGGAATAATTTCAATCCTTTTGAATTTGTTGAGGTTTCTTTTGTGCCCCAGTATGTGGTCGATTTTGGAGAATGTTCTGTGAGGTGCTGAGTAGAAAGTATATTCTCTGGTGTTTGGGTGGAATATTCTGTAGATGTCTGTGTGGTCCATTTGGTGTATTGTATTGTTTGGTTCTGATGTCTCTCTGTTTATTTTTGTCCTGTTGATCTATCCAAGGGGCTCAGTGGGCTGTTGAAGTCCCCCACTTTTAGTGTGCTAGGATTAATCTGTGTCTTGAGGTCCTGCAGAATACTGTTTATAAAGTTAGTTGCACCAGAGTGCATAGACATTTAGGATTGTGAAGTCTTCATCATTAGTTTTTCCTTTGATAAGGATGTAATGGTCCTCTTTGTCTTTGCTGATTAATTTTACCTTGAGATATATATTGTCTGTTATTAGAATAGCCACTCCGGCTTATTTCTGGGTACCATTCGCTTGGCATATTTTTTCCATCCTTTCACTTTAAGGTGGTGTCTGTCCTTGAGGGTGAGATGGGTTTCCTGTAGACAGCATATCGAAGGATTCTGTTTTCTAATCCATTCTCCCAGCCTATGTCTTTTGATTAGGGAGTTTGTATTTAAGTTTATTATTGAGAGATGTGTGTTGCTTCTTTTCACCTTTTTTTGTTTGCATTCTTGGTCTAGGTTTGTATTTACTCTGTTATGCTTTCGTTGATGTCTCTCTTTAATTGCTTAGGGATAGTTGCTCCTTTCCTCTGTTCTTTGGATTGCTTAGAGGATTTTCTAAAGTGTTGGTTTCTTAGACATGTATTCTTTCATCTTGTTCATGTCATGAAAGATTATTCTTTCTCCTTCAAATATAAAACAAACATCACCACCACCACCAAACACAAAAGTCATCTATAACTTTCAAATATAAGCCAATCATTTTCTTTTTAGAAGTCGTTATTGAAAACAGTCTTGGGGATTTCTGTGTAGCCATCCTCTGGTTCTATGTTTCTCCCACTGTCAAGGGAGTCCAGGACTTAAGTTGCTGAATTATGACCATAATGCTGCTCTGGGCTGACGGCTTTCTCCAGTGTTTTGTCCTGACTCAGAAGGCCTGCTCTTACCATCACGGGCCCAGAATCTTCTGAGTGCTGAGCACTCACAGATGATCCAGACCTAGCAGTCCTAGACCACTGACACTCCACCTGGCTGGAGACAAGGGAAAAGTAACTTCTAGTGTAGCTAGAGACACAGGATCTGTGAGGTGGGCAGGTGCTTAAGGGGAAAGACCATGTAATCACTGACTCCAGCTCTGTCAGGCACTGCCTGTCTGAATCCGGGACTGGGGCCAGCCTCACTTCGCCTGAGTTCTCTCATTACAGGGAAGTCAGCACATGCCAGAAAGGGATCCTGGGCATGCACTGTGTTAGGCTATGAGGATCAGTCCAGCTCTGCCTCCTCTGAGGTGTGTGACTGTGACCAAAGCCTCAGTCTCCTCATCTGTAAGACAGGGACAGCAGTAAGGACTAAGTCAAAGATTGTGCAAGACATATACAAAGCAGCCAGTGCGTGGTCCTGCCATTTGCCCCTGACCAGGGGCTTAGAGGCCCTCAATCCTCAGAGCTTCACCTTTCAAGACACTTTCAGTTGTCTTTCCTGAGGGAAGCTGACATTCACTTGCAGGTTGCCTAAGGCAGGTCTTCAGAAGCCAGGCACCCTTGGAAACATCGCCTGGACACCAATGCTCCCACCTCTTACAGGACTGCATGCGATACACTGAAAAGCACACTGAGGGTCCTTGCAGGGAACAAGAAAGCTGAGAAGGCAGGCCAAGCGGTATAGCAAGAAGCAGCAGAGTAGTCCCTTCCCCTGGCTTCAGGTGTTTGCCTGGCCAGATGGACGTGTGGCTCCTCCCTTTTCTCTTGCCCAAGACATGGGCTCTGGTGTTTCCAGTGGTTTGGGCGAGCAATACAAGAGTCCCTGTAGGCACCAGAACCTACAGAGGAGCCCAGCCCTTTGCTTTCTCACTGTTCAAGCCATTGTTCTTTTAATTTTATTACTTATCTTTTTAGGGTACGAGTGTATTACCTGCAGGCATGTAAGTGTGCCCGTGTCATCCAATGTCTGCGGAGGTCAAAAGAGGGAATCGGACCCTGTAGAATTGGAGTTGCAGATGGTTGTCAGCCAGCACGTGGATGCTGAGAACTGAACCTGGGTCTGCTGCAAGAGACCCAGTGCTGTTCACTGAGGAGCCATCTCTTCGGGCTGTCAGGCTGTTCAGTTTTTGTACGCATATATGTGTGTGGTGTAGTTGTTTGTGCATGTGCGGGAGGGCTGCGAACACCTGTACGTGCATGTGTGTAAGCCAAAGCAGCCCATCAGGTGGCCTCTGTTGCTCTCCATCCTATTCCCTGAAGATAGGTCTCTCACTGAATCTGGAGCTGGAAGATTTTTCAGCCAGGCTGGCAGCAAGTAAGCCACAGAGATCCTGCTGTCTGCAACCCTCTCCCCCACCCAGTACTGCGGTTCAAGGAATGGGCAGCCACAGAATGATTTTTATACCAGTAATGGGGATACAATTTCAGGTCCTTCTGCTTGTGCAGAAAGCCTTCGAACCCACTGAGACATCTCCCCAGACCCACGAGTTGTTCTTTTATAGACTGAATAGGGATGAACTTCATATGCTAAAGCTCTCAACCTCAACATGATAATATTTGGATTTAAGACCTTTGTGGGTAATGAGGTCATGGATAAGAGGAACATGGGGTACTCACAATGGGATTAGTGTCCTAACTAGAGAAAGAGAACAGACATGAGGTTCTCATTTTCTGCCCCACCTCCTGACCCCATGTGAGAACACATTGAGCTGGTAGCCATCTCCCAGCTGTGCAATGTGGTATTGCTAGGCGCCTTGCAGAGGGAGTACCTAGCACTGGCCTCGTGAAAGCACTGCCACTTACTTAGCACTGATCTTCAGGCTGGGACGGGCCTCAGTAACTCCTTTTCAACTCTCTCATTCATGCATTGATTCTGCAATATTTAGCTGTGATATTTCTTATGCTAGAGGCTGTAAGTGCACATTAGTGAGAGAAACAGGCCAGGCTTTTACCTTGTGAATCCAAGGCTAGTAGGGAGGGGCACTGATTGTTAAGCACTCAGAGACGGGAGAGATTACAGAACCCAGTAAGTGCAACAATACACAGAGACAGGATGATGATCAGGTAACAGGACATGAAAGACCTCTGAGTTGATGATGATTCAGCCTCACTCCCAAGAAAAGTAAACAACATTCAGGCATATGTGGAGGGGAGGTAGGTGCAGGTGGCAGGCCTCTATCCCAGGGCAGGGTGTTTGGAAACTGTTTGTATTGGTGGAATACATTTCTCTGAGGTCTGGGTATCTCTTGGGTTTCATTTGTTTAGAAATCTCTGCTGTTGGAACTCCTGTTAGATTATGTGGAAGTGGGTACTAGAAAGACTGAGAAAGTGTAGATGCCTGGGCTGCACTGCCCCAGAACTTTAATTAAGGAGATCATGGTGAGGCTCAAAAATTTCCATTTTTGGTAGGAGGCCTCAACATTAGTAGAACTATTGGCAGCTGATCACTTCTGAGTGATAGAGAGTTGATCTTTAAGGGAGTGACAGTAGATAAGCTGAAGAGGTTCCAGTGGCTGAACTCACACCAAGGGGCATTTGGGTACACACAGTTGACTTGACGGGCCTTAACATATGTAACAGAATGCATGAAATTCAATGGGTGTGCTATGTGGATCCCCTCCTATCTAGGAGAGGGGATCTAAAATATGATTAAGATTTATTGTATGAAAGGCACAAAAATTCAGTAAAATATATAATTGAAATAAAATGTCCTTTAAATTATTTATTATTTTTATTTTATATGTATGATTTTTTGCCTGCATGCAGGCGAGTGTGCCATGTGCATGCAATGCCAGCAGAGGCCAAAAGTGGGTGTTGAGTCCTCTGGAACTGGAGTTACTGATGGTTATTAGCCACCATTTTGGTGCTGGGAATTGAACCCAGGTCTGCAATTAAAGCCAGTGCTCTTAACTGCTGAGCCATCTCACCAGCCCCTAAAATGTCTGTTTCAACAAGGCCCCCAGTTGATTATACTGTCAATGATTTGTTGTTCTTATTACTGCATTAATTTTATGCATTCGTAACTTAAACTCTAATTACTTTGGCATAATTTCCATGACCCTTTATCATATCCTATTCATTGTTAGATTTTTACTGGTCACTTGTCTGTAGGTTTCTCACCCAACTCCCACTGAAATTCCATCTTCCATATCACCAGAATAGCCATTTTTTAACACAGGCCCGCACTTCTTATTCTCTAGCTTAAAACTCTTTTTATTCTCTGTTCTTTTAAAAACATGACCACATTCCACAATGTGACATAAATTGTTCTCTCTATTTTTGTTTTTTCCACTTTCCATTTATGCTCTTCATCTTTGAGCCCAAACAATGTCTAATGTTGGGTGCACACCGAACAGATATTTATTGTATTTATAGGATAATGAGAGTCTCAAATATGTAGTGCTTTATTGAAGGACTTGCAGATATTTCAGGACAAAAAATTTTTGCTTAAATCAGGCATGGAAAATGTCTGTAATTCCATAATTGAGCAGGCTGAGACAGGAGGAATGTCAAGGATCTGAGGCTACCTTGGGCTATGTAGTGACCTTCAGGCTAGCCAGGGCTCAAAGTGAGGCCCTGTCACAAAAACCAAATGAATAAGATTTATTATTATAATATTGTATTATATTATATATAATAAATATTATACTATAGATAGTAATTTCCTTTTAGGAAACATAAAGCTCTCTTGTTTTGAGTATTTTTAGAACCAAAAAGTATATCACATAAAAAGTTGGAATTTTACTCAATAAAAGAAGACATTGCTGATTTTCTTAACTGTAATAATATTCTTGAAGAATCTCCACACCGAGTTCCATAGTCACTGTACCAGTTCACATTCCCATCTGCAGGATAAGTTTTCCCCATTCTCCACATCCTCACCAGCATTTGTTGTTCTTTTTTTTCTGTTTTAGATCTTAGCCATTCTGAGAGTGGTAATATGAAATCTCAAAGTGATTTTAATATGAATTTCCCTGTTGACTAAAGATGTTAAACTATTTTTCCAAATATTTGTGTTTCATCTTTAGAGAACTCCCTGATAAACTCATCGCCCCATTTTTGAATTGTGTTGCTTTTTGATATTTAGATTTCTATTTTTAGTTTTTTATATATTCTGGATACTAAAAAACACCAAAGAATACAATTTCTTCTCACAGCCATGGAACTTTGTCCAAAGTTGACCATACATTAGGACTCAGTGAAAGTCTTCACAAGATTAGGAATACTGAAATATTCTATGTAACCACAAAGGGATAAAGCTAGTATCAACCAAAAATAGAAAGGTGAAAAACTACACAACAGCCGGGCATGGAGGTGCACGCCTTTAATCCCAGCACTTGGGAGGCAGAGGCAGGCAGATCTCTGTGAGTTCAAAGCCAGCCTGGTCTACATACTGAGCTCCACGCCAGCTGGGACAAAAGGGAGACCCTGTTTCAAAGGGACCAAAAAAGAATAAAAGTACACAAACTCATCAAAACTAAGCAAAACACTCCTGAATGAAAATTGGAACAAGGGTGAAATCAAGAACCAAATTTTAAAATTCCTAGAATTGAATGAAAATGAAAACACAGCCCAATAAATATCTATGAGTCACAGTAAAGTTAACCCTAACAGGAAATTTTATACCACTAAGTGTCTACATCAGAATATTAAAAATATATTATAAAAATAACTTAATGATTCACCTGAAAGCCTTAGAAAACCAAGAACAAACACAGCCTAAACAGATAAGATGAGAAGAGACAAATAAATCCAAGGATGAAATTAATGAAATAGAGACAAAGAAAACACAAAAAATAAATGCTATGAAGAGTTGGTATTTTGAAAATATTAACAAGATTGACAAAACTTTAGCTAAATTAGCCAAAAGAGAGAGGACTCAGATCAGTAAATTTTGAGATTAAGAGAGAAACATTAAAAGAGAATGAGGAAATTCAGAAAACCAGAAGGGCATTCTTTTTTAACTTGATAAATATATAAATCTGAACCCAGAGTTGGCTGAAATCTCAATGGAGTCTGAAGTTCTGATTCTTTTTTTTTAAGCTTGGTGACTACCTTTCTTTTTTCCCATAGCCAATTTTTATTGAAGCTTTGTGCATTTCATACAAAATTTCCCAATCAAAACTAGACCCATTCCCCTTTCCTTGCCCCCATCCCCACCCTACCAGAGCTCATGCATTCTGCCAAACATGTTTTTCATCTTTTTCTTAGTCTCTTTTAAAATTTTCTATGCATAAGTTTACTATTTCAGTCAGAAATTCACCATTTCAGTCAGTTCTTTGACCCAGTCTTTTTGTTGTTGTTGTTGTTCTTTCCAATTTGTGTCACTCCAAAATATGCATATATGCATGCCACATATATAAAGATTATGATGTCATAGGTTTCAGCATCTCCAGCTCATGATTTCTTTTTTATTTTTTTCTTTATTAGGCTGAAAGATGTCATGTTTTCCTTAAGGAAATGTTTGAAGGCTCGTCCTTGGCAAGCCCAAACAACCATCCGTACTGCCCTTGTGCTCCACACTGAGGTCTTCCCTTCCCATGGTCATGAAATGAGGTCCAGTAAGTGCTGTGTCCTGTCTTAATCTTCCTGTACTGGTCTCTGTGATACAGCCTGGGTAGTAAATATATATTCTAAAAGAAATACATTTTTCGATATGAATGGAATGTCAAAGATAATCAAAATGACATAAATAATTTAACAGATCCACAACATCCAGTGAAATAGATACAGAAATTAAAAGTCTCCCAACTAAAAAGAGCCCAGGACCAGATGGATCCAGCACAGAATTATATTAAAATTTCAAATAATTAATGCCAATACTTCTCAAATAGTCCATAAAGTAGAAAAAGAAGGAACACTCCCATAATTCTTTTATGAGTCTAGTGTTTCTCTGATACTAAAATCAGACAAATATCCAAAAAAAGAATATTGTAGGTCACTTTATTATGAACATAGACACAATAATTCTCGATGATATATATGCAAACTGAAGGCAAGAACACATATAAAGATTATCTACCATGATCAAGTTGGCTTCATCCTAGAGATGTAGGGATGGTTCAACATACATAAATCATTAATCCACCGTATAAACAGACTCAAGACAGAAAGCACATGATCATCTCATTAGATGCTACAAAGGCCTTTGATAAAATCCAAGGTCTATTCCTGATAAAAGTCATGCACAGAATCTAGGAATATGGGGGACACACTTCAACATAATAAAGGTAATGTGCCTCAAGCTCACAGCTGACATCTTATTAGTGGAGAATATCTCTAAGCATTCCCATTAAAATCAGGAACAAGTCAAAGATGTGCTTTCTCCATTCTCATTCAATGTAATACTTAACTAGAGCAATAAGACAAATGAAGGAGATAAAAAGATAAATTGGAAATGAAGTCAGAGCATCCTTGTTTGTGGATAATATGATTCTATACATAAAAAAGTCTAAAGACTCCACCAGAAAACTCCTAGGGCTGAGAAACACATTCAGCAAAGTAGCAAGATACAAAATTAACACATGAAAATCAGTAGTCTTCCTATATACCACCATCAAATATACTAATAATCAAATCAAGGAAATGATTCCATTTATGATAGCTTCCAAAACATAAACTATCTTGGAATAAACCTAACTCAGAAAGTGAAGAATTTATATAGTAAAACTTAAAGATATTGAAAAAAAAATGGAAGAAGATACCAGAAGAAGGAAAGATTTCCCATGCTCATGGATTGGTAGGATTAATGCTGTGAAAATGCCCATTCTACATAAAACAATCTAAAACTTCAATGCAATTCTCATTAAAATTCTAAAACAATTCTTCAAATAAATTGAAAATGAAATCTCATAGTTCATATGGACACAGACACACACACACACACACACACACACACACACACACACAAAACAAAACAAACAGGATAGCCAAAATAATCCTGAACAACGAAAGGTGTGCTGGAGGCATCACCTTCTCTGATTTCTAATTACACTACAAAGATATGGTAATAAAACCAGCATGATACTGTTTTTTTTTTTAAATTAGTTTTTATTGATGCTTTGTGCATTTCATACATTTTTTCCAATTCAGTTCAGGCTTATTTCCCTTTCCCTCCCCCCCCACCCCCACCCCATCCCAGATCATGCATTCTGCCATAACTGTCCTGCGTTTTATTACAAAAAATATGCAGTGTTCAATGAAAGAGTATTGAGGACTGCAGTTTAAGTTCACATACAGTTATCTGATTTTTGACAAAGGGGCCAAAATTGTACATTGGCTAAAAGGTAGCATTTTAAACAAATGCTGCTAATCAAACTGGATATCTACATATAGAGGTATCAAACTGGATCTGCATCTCTTATCCTGCACTAACCTCAACTCTAAGTGATTCAAGGACCATGATGCATAACCTAGTATCTTGAATCAGATAAAAGGGAAAGTGGAGAATATTCAGACACAGGAATGTTTTTCTAAACAGGACTCCAATAATGCAAGCATTAAGACCAAGAATTGACAGATGGGACTTCTAAATTAATGCTTCTGCACTTCTGAGGACACTGTCATTTGAGTAAAGAGGCAACCTACAGAATGGGAAAAAATCTTTACCAGCTTTCCATCTGACAGGTTTGTATCTACATTATGCAAAGAAGTAAAAAATATTAAACATCAGGTGCTGGAGAGCTGGTTCAGTGGTTAAGAACACTAACTGTTCTGGCAGAGGACACGGGTTTGATTCTCAGCACCCATATGGCAGCTAAGAACCATCTTTAGTGCCGGGCATGGTGGCAGATGCCTTTAATCCCAGCACTCAGGAAGCAGACGTGGGAAAATCCAATTTGAATTAGGGGCTAGTTCTCAGCTACCATCCCTCAGGGCACCATGTGGGAGTCATGGGATTTCTCTGACCCTGCCCCAAGAAGGAGCAAACAACATGGCCCAGGCACATGATGCTAGGCAGAGCAGCAGTATGCAGTGGCATGGAACTGGGGGTCTGTGATTGGCTCTGGGAGCCGACGTCATTTTGCTTATAAAAGCAAGCTGTAGCAGGCAATAAGGCAAATTCTCCATTACCATCATTACACTGATTTCCTGGCCATTATTTCTTGCGCATACAGGCTGAAGAAGCAGGCCTGAATTTCAAGTGACCAGTGGGTTGGACTGCAGTCCATCAGACCACCACCCTGGGGTGTGGGGCTGGAAAGAGATCTATCAGATTGCCAGCTGCGAAGTGAATTGTGAGTGAATGTAGGCTGAAGTTCCTGTCCAGAGGCCAGCAGTCTTTGGGCAGGTGGAAAAGCATGGCCAAGATGGGAAACTTTCTGTTCTCCCAGGCTAAAGACCTGAGTTGGAAGTACCTCTCAGGTCAGGTTATGGACCTCTGAACCAAGGGGTCAAAGGTGGGCACGGTGCTCCCCTTCCCTTAGCAAGACCATGCCATACCTGTTCGTAGCAAGAGAAGCTCCCATAGGAAGAGGCAGGTGAATCTCTGTGAGTTCAAGGCCAGCCTGGTCTATAGAGAGAACTCCAGGTGAGCTAGGACTAAAGGGAGACCCTGTCTCAAAAATACAAAAAAATATTAAATATCAAAAATAAGCAATCCAATTAAAATTGAGGCAACAAACTAAAGCAGATAGTTCTGAAATGATAAAGAACAGATGGGTGAGAAATACTGTAAAAATTTCAAGCTCTTTAGCCATCAGGGAAATTCAAATAAAAACTATTTTATGATTTCATCTTACCCCAGTCAGCATGGCCAAGATCCCAAAAGCCTATAATGACAAATTCTGGAAAGGATATGGGGAGAGGGGAATACTTATTCACTGCTGGTGGATGTGCAAATTGGTCCAGCCATTATGGAAATCACCATGGATGTTTTTCAAAGAGGTAAAAATAGGCATCTCAAATGATTCAGCCATGCCACTCTTGTGTATATACCCAAAGGAATCTGTATCCTACTACAGAGATACCTATTTATACATACTCATTGTTGCCCTGTTCATAATAGCCAGGAAATGGAAATAAACTAGATGTCCACCAACCGAAGAATGCATAATAAAGTATGGCATATTTACACAAGGAAATATTATGTCTCACTTAAGAAAACTAAATCAGAAGCTAAATCCGCTGGGCACACAGCAGTGGCCAGGCTCAGACCAGCTGAGCAGCAGGGACTGCACCACATCTGGTAGGGGAATGTGGGAAGGAGAAGCTGGGCCCACTGGACACACAGCAGTGACTGGGCCCAGACCAGCTGAGCTGCAGGGTACCGGGGTGCAGGCTAAGTGGCAGTCTGTAGTCCCTCCCCACACTGGAATTCCAGATGAGTGTTCAGTAAGCCCTACAACCAACCTAGAGGAACTGGCTGGCAGCAGCAGAGGGAGCACAGGGCTAAGAGTGTGTCATCAGGGCTGTTACCTACCCAGTTCTTGCAGAATAGAAAGGGAAGAGTGAGCTATCCTTCCCAATATATAACCAAAATTGAAGGCCTGACATCTAGACAAAGCAACACCCCATAAATAAAGAGAAGGAATCAGAGAAAGTGATGCTTCAACATGGTGAAGAGGCATCAGAATGCAGACAAAAGGAAACCCACATGCCATGAGCACAAAGAAAGAACAAAATGGAAAAGCGCAGAATAATTCCACACTAAAGTCTATGGAACCTATGGAAGATTCCCACAAGGAGACCTCCCTAGAGGTAGCACAGGACACAGATCATAAAATAATCACAGATATATTCAAAGAAATCATGGAACTAAGGGGAGACAATGAAAACTCAGAAAAACCTGGAGGGAAAGAATTATAATCTTTGGAAAGAACTAGGGGGAGAAAATGACAAACTCCAGAAGGAAGTGGAAACACTGAAAAGATCCCATGATGAAATGAAAAAGGAAACCAACCAGCGAAGCAAGGAGCTACAAGAAAAGATTGAGAACCTCCAAAAGGAAGTGGAAATAGTAAAGAAAACACAAGATGAAATAAAAAAGGAAATCGAACACTCATCCAATCAACAGGAAAGAATGGTAAAAAGCCTCAGAAGTAGAATGGAGGAAACAGAACAAAGAATATCAGACCTGGAAGATAACACAGAACAACTAAAAAGCTCAAGTAAAGACTATGAAAAATTTTAGAATATACAAGAATGAAACAACCAGGAAATGTGGGACATTATGAAAAGTTCAAACCTCTGCATCATAGGGATAGAGAAAGGAGAAGAATCCCAAGAGAATGGCATTGATCAGATCTTCAACAGAATAATAGATGAAAATTTCCCTAAACTAAAAAATGACAAACCCATACAAATACAAGAAGCACATAGAGCACCAAATAGACAAGACCAGAAAAGAAACTCCCCACGCCATATCATAGTTAAAACACTAGACACCCAAAACAAAGACAAAATTCTAAAAGCCACAAAAGAAAAACAAGTTACATATAAGGGAAAAACCTATTAGAATTGCAGCTGACTTCTCAGTGCAAACTATGAAAGCAAGAAGAACATGGACCAAAGCATTCCCAGTGCTAAACTACTACAAATGCCAACTCAAGTTACTATACCCAGCAAAAATGTTGATTCTAGTTGAAGGAAAGAGAAAAATCTTCCATGACATAAACAAGATGAAAGAATACATGTCCAGAAAACCAACCCTTCAGAGAATACTTGAAGCAATTCAAAGGGCAGAGGAGAGGAGCAGCTATCCCCAGGCACCTTGAAAGGGAAATTATTAAAAGCATAAATGCAAAAGTAGAAACCTAGACCAAAAAAGTAAATGGATGATAAGGGGAAAGGAAGGAACACACATCTCTCAATTATTACCTTAAATATTAATGGACTAAACTTCCCAATCAAAAGGCATAGACAGGGAGAATGGATTAGGAAACAGAATCCATGTATATGCTGTCTACAAGAAACCCATCTCACCCTCAAGGATAGGCGCCAACTGAAAGTGAAAGGATGGAAAAAATATTCCAAGCAAATGGTACCAAAAAGAAAGCAGGAGTTGCTATTTTAATATCAGAGAAAATAGACTCAAAAATAGAAGCAATCAGAAGAGACAAAGAGGGCCATTTCATCCTCAATAAAGGGAAAATTAACCATTAAGACTTCACAATCATGAATATATATGCACCAAACTCTGGTGCACCAATCTTTATAAACACAACTCTACAGGACCTCAAGGCACAGATCAACCCCAGCACACTCATAGTATGGGACTTCAATACCCCACTGAGCCCTTTGGACAGATCAACTGGACAAAGAATAAACAGAAAGTCATCTGCACTGAACAATATGACACAGCAAATGGACCTCACAGACATCTACCGAATATTCCACCCAAGCACCAGAGAATACACTTTCTACTCAGCACCCCACAGAACATTCTCCAAAATTGACCACATACTGGGACACAGAAAAAACCTCAACAAATACAAAAAAATTGAAATGATTTCATGTATTCTATCAGACCACAATGCAATAAAGCTCAATATCAACACTAGGAAAAGCCCTACTATATATACATGAACACATGGAGACTAAACAACACACTTCTGAACAACAAATGGGTCAAGAAAGAAATAAACAAAGAAATAAAAGCATTCCTGGAACTAAATGACAATGACAGTACAACACAACAAAACCTATGGGACACCTTAAAAGCAGTCCTAAGAGGGAAGTTTATAGCCCTGGGTGCCTACATGAAAAAAACAGAAAGGGCACAAATAAATGAGTTAACTCTGCAGCTTAAAACCCTCGGAAACAACAAATGAACCCTAAACGCAACAGACAGGAAGAAATGACAAATATCAGAGCAGAAATCAATGAAATAGAAACAAAGAAAACAATACAAAAAAAAAATCAATGAATCCAAAAGTTGGTTCTTTGAGAGAATAAACAAGATAGACAAACCTCTAGCCCAGTTAACCAAAAGAAAGAAAGAGCAACTCCAAATCAATAGAATTCATGATGAAAAGGGAAACATCACAATGGACAATGAAAAGATCCAGGAAATCATATGGGAATATTTCAAAAACCTAAATTTGAAAACCTAAGCGAAATGGATGAATATTTGAAATCCTGGGAATCACCAAAGCTAAACCAAGAAGAGATTGACAGCTTAAATAAGCCCATAATATTTGGGGAAATTGAAGATGTAATTAAAAACCTCCCCACAACAACAACAACGACAACAACAACAACAAAATCCCTGGTCCAGATGGTTTCAAGGCAGAATTCTATAAAACATTTAAAGTGGTCCTACAACCACTGCTACTCAAACTGTTCAGAAGGACACAAACAGCAGGAATTCTCCCAAACTCCTTCTATGAAGCTAGCATCACTCTAATACCAAAACCAGGCAAAGATACAAGCAAAAAAGAAAGCTATAGACACATCTCTTTAATGAACATAGATGCAAAAATTCTCAAAACAATACTTGCAAATCGCATAGAGACCCACATCAAAAAGGTAATCCATCATGATCAAGTTGGACTCATACCAGAGATGCAGAGATGGTTCAACATATGTAAATCAATTAATATCATAAAACACATAAATGGACTGAAAGACAAAAACCATATGATCATCTCATTTGATGCAGAGAAGGCCTTTGACAAAATCCAACACTACTTCATGCTTAAAGTCCTAGAGGGAATTGGATTGGAAGGATCATTCCTCAACATAACCAAAGCTATATACAAGAAACCCACAGTCAACATCATCCCAAATGGAGAAAAGTTAGAAGGATTCCCCTTAAAGGTAGGAACTCGGCAAGGCTGCCCCCTGTCACCACTCCTCTTCAATATAGTGTTTGAAACACTTGCTAGGGCAATAAGGCAAGAAAAGGAAATTAAAGGAGTACTAATTGGAAAAGAGGAAGTCAAACTCTCCCTCTTTGCAGACGATATGATAGTTTGTCTAAGGGATGCTAAAAACTCAACCAGAAAGCTCCTAGAAATGATTAGGGGTTTTAGTAATGTGTCGGGATACAAAATTAACCTAGAGAAATTGGTAGCATTTCTTTACATCAACAACAAGCAACTAAAGAAGGAATACAAGGACACCTTCCCAATCACAATAGCTTCAAAAACAATAAAATACCTAGGAATGAACCTAACAAGACACCAAAGAACTCTACAACAAAAATTATAAACCCCTGAAGAAGGAGATTGAAAATGACAACAGAAGATGGAAAGGCCTCCCATGTTCATGGATTGGAAAAATCAATATAGTAAAAATGTCCATTCTACCCAAATCAATATACAGATTTAATGCAATCCCAATCAAAATCCTCATAAGCTTTTTCACAGACTTGGAAAAAAATCCTTAAATTCATATGGAGAAATGAAAGACCCCAAATAGCCAAAGCAACTCTGAGCGAAAAGAGCACTACAGGGGGGATCTCTTTACCAGACTTTAAACTATATTATAGGGCTATAGTCATAAAAACAGCCTGGTACTGGCACAAAAACAGACCTATAGACCAATGGAACAAAAATGATGATCCAAACTTGAGCACATACAATTTCAGCCACCTCATATTTGACAAGGGGCCAAAAAAGACTCAATGGAGGAAAGGACAGCATCTTCAGCAAATGGTGTTGGCAAAACTGGATCACCACTTGTAGAAGAATAAAAGTAAACCCCTACCTCTCACCCTGTAAAAAATCAACTCCAAATAGATCAAAGACCTCAACGTGAAACCCAAAACTCTGAAGGTGATAGAAGTAAAAGTTGGCAGCAACCTACAAGACATAGGCATAGGAAAAGACTTTCTAAATCAGACAGCACCTGCACAGGAAACAAGGTTGACAATTGACAAGTGGGACCTTATAAAACTCAAAAGCTTCTGTACAGCAAATGAAATAACCAGGGAAGTGAAGAGAAAACCCACAGAGTGGGAGGAAACCTTCACTGCTGATACATCTGACAGAGCACTAACTTCCAGAATATATAAACTACTCAAAAAACAAACAAGAAAACAAACAACTCACTCAAAAGATGGAGTAAAGAGCTGAGCAGAGACTTCACAAGTGAGGAAATAGAGATGGCAGAGAAACATCTTAAAAAGTGTTCAACATCACTAATAATTAAGGAAATGCAGGTCAAAACCATTTTAAGATCTCATCTCACTCCGATAAGGCTGGCTAGGATCAGGAAAACAAATGACACCAAATGCTGAAGAGGGTGTGGAGAAAGGGGAACACTCATCCACTGCTGGTGGGAATGCAAACTCGTACAACCATTATGGAAGGCAGTGTGGAGAACCGTTAAAAGACTCAGAATGAGCCTACCACCTGACCCAGCCATACCACTTCTGGGTATATACCCACAAGACGGATCCTACCACAAAGATACAGATACAGCCATGTTTATAGCAGCTCTCTTCACAATAGCAAAGAGCTGCAACCAACCCAAGTGCCCCTCAACCGATGAGTGGATAGAGAAAATGTGGTACATCTACACAATGGAGTTCTATGCTGCAGTAAAGAAAGATGATATCATGAAATTTGCAGGTAATGCTAGCGTACAACTGGCCTCTGAAATGCTAGAGAGCGTTACCAAAGGCCACTACAGCAATACAGCAAAATATTGGTCTCCCTGAGACAAACAAGACTCCTCTGAAAATATCAGCTACACCTCAACAGCCTGGAGATACTGTGCAACAGTGGCAGCCAAGTTTCTATATTATATCCCAAAACTATTTGGCTATTAGCTCTCTCCTTGGAGGAATAACTCACAGTGGATGCCACAAGCTTATGTCCTCTAGTGGTTAGGCGATGTTATAAGCCACAATAAGAACTTGTCACCCTTTATAGAGAAACCACAGTTTGCGGATTAGCATACCATCCAAGCATCTGTGTCTATGCTCACAGCTTAGCTTGACACAATAAGTGGTACTGCTTAAATGTCTGTACATCCAATAGCTTGAGCTTTGTTAGTATGACTGAAAAGGGTATCACTGTGAAAGCTGTCAATCCATGAAGGGAAACAAACTGAACAGACCGGAGTCCAAAACGACAACTCCAAAGAAATTAGACTGTTTTCTTCTCACCCACTTGTGCCCCCTTCCCAAAGCCCAGGGAACAAACTGTGGAAGAGGAGGCGTGGTAGATTGTAAGGGCTGTGGAGAGATAGGGGTGAATCATGAGACTATAGGAATATAATCTGGACACCTGATTGATCAACATGCCTGTGCATACAAGCTTCTCCAACTGGACTATGGGAACCTTGGGTTCTGAGTAACATACTGAGTAACATCATTGTTATCTGCAAACAACTGTGTCATTGTATTGTAGAATCCCTTAAAAATAAAAAAAAATTAAAAAAAAAAAGAAATTTGCAGGTAAATGGATGGAACTAGAAGGTAGTATGTTAAGTGAAGTAACACAGTCCCAGAAAAACAAAAGACAAATGGTATCCCTCATCTGTGGATGACAGCACCAAGTACCTAGCTCTAAGGCAAATTGAGCAACATTAATGCTATATTCTCCACGATCTGAACACAACTGGGCTCTTACATTATGAATGCTTTGATAGGTCCTAGAACTAGCCTACCACTTATTTTCAGCTATGTATTTTTGGTATATGATGGTGGACATGTATACATATTACAGTGTCACATGAAGTTAAAATGGAAAAAGGTGAATCAAGAAATATGATATGGAAATAACAGTTTGTTTTCCAGAAGATACAATTTTAGTACAGGTGTGATGTATCAGGCTGGTGTAACTTAGCCTTTCTGGGTGCTTAATGACCATACTTATTGCCCATACCAATTTGGCTGAAGGATCTAAGGGCTAACATTGTTCCTTCCCCTCAGAGGTCAACTAAGTCTCAGGGGAATATGCATGGGGGCATCTCCTGAAATGTCCTGCAAATGTGAGTCACCAGTCTTCCCTGTGCAGGGAGGTCTTGGAGATCCACTGATGGGACTCCAGCCAGTGTCCACCCTATAAAGAGGAAAGTCTGCTCATGCTTCAAAGAAAGAAGCCTGGTCTAGCAAGACCTAACTGTGTCCTCGAGTGGATGGAACTGGTGGTTGAAAATCCAAAAGGAGCCAGGGGATACCCACCCCCCCCCCAAAAAAAAACGAGTGATTCTTGAGGAACAGATTCTCAACTGATCTTGAGAAAACAGAAACCTTGGTTAATCTGGGCTGACTGTGTGGCCTTAAGCATCCAAAAGGAAAGTACAACCAGAAATAATCAATAAGGTCCGAGAAATTGTTTTTCAAATGTAAAACTTGAGAATCCTTCAAACCTTCAATGCCAGATAGGGACTATGGAGATGTCCAGCTTGTGGACTGAGTGGCTACTGGGATCTCAGCCTCTTCAGAGTGTAGACTGCCAATGTTGGACTACCCATGCTGTGTCATGGAGGCCAGTGCAGGATGATCAAGAAAGGATACATGCTTGCTGGACCTCATTTGGGCGACCATGGGAGGGAGGGACCCCAGTGTGGAGCACAGGGGCAGGATTGATGGTTGTTTGGGTTTGCCAAGGAGGAATCTTCAAGCACTTCCTTGGGGGAAAACTTGACATCTTTTGGTAAAAAACAGATTATATTTAATAGTTAAATATATTTTGTAAGATAATATTTTCTCTTTTTATTGATACATGCTACAACCATTCATGATTTATCCATATGTAATCCTATGGTGTGTTCTATCATATAGGAATAGTAATATCCATATTCTAGAGAAAAATAGAGAATGTGAAGTTATACTTCTTTTTACCTGCATGCAACTTTACTGTTAAAATGTAAATCTCTAAATGTACTTTGGAATTAACCTATAGTTTATTTTCAGATTTCGTATTCTTTGATTCATGTGTGGAGTGTATGTATGCATATTTTGGAATAATATAAAATCAAATGGGAACAAAAAAAGAGAGAGAAAAACCTATTCAAAGAACTGACCAAAACGGTAAACCTGTGCACCGAAAAGGTCATGGAAGACTGAGAAAAAGATGCAAGACAGGACTTAACATGTATGACAGAATCCATGAGCTCCGATGGGGGGAGGGGGGACATGAGGGATGGGCATGGATGAGGGAATGAGTCTAAATTTGATTAAGAAATGTTGTAGGAAATTTGCTCAATAAAAAAAAGAAAAACTAAATCATGAAGTTTGTAGGTAAATAGATGAAATGGTAAACGATCATTCTAGGTGACCTAACTCAGACCCAGAAACACAAACATGGCATGTTTTCTCTCCTAAGTGGATGCTAGCTTTCAATCTTTATATAGAGGTGTTTCAACTAGAAAATCTTTAGCGATTAGTTAACAAAATTTTCCATGGTTGTTGGGATTCACGTCAGGTGAAATAGAATGCAATGTTATAATTGGGAAAGGGGAGTAATTGATAGGACAGGTTTGATGGGGTGGAGAATGGAAGAGAAAGGGCAGAAGAAGGAGTTAGAGGAGGAATAATTAACACTAAAGATCATTTGAAAAGAGTCAAGTGGAAACCTACTTTGGAAGCTTTTGTCAATTTTTTTTTTGAGTTTTCGAGACAGGGTCTCCCTGTAGCCCCAGGTGTCCTGGAACTCACTCTGTAGACCAGGCTGGCCTTGAACTCACAAAGATCCGCCTGCCTCTGCCTCCCAAGTGCTAGGATTAAAGGCGTGCGCCACCACGCCCGGCAGCTTTTGTCAATTTATACATACACAATATAAAGAGTTTAAATGGGGGAGGCTGGAGAGATGGCTCAGTGGTTAAGAGCACTGACTGCTCTTGCAGAGAGGACCTGGGTTCGATTCCCAGCACTCACATGGCAGCTAAGAGCCATCTTTAAGCTGGGCGTGGTGGTGCATGCCTTTAATCCCAGCACTCAGGAGGTGGAGGCAGGCAGATCTCTGTGAGCTCAAGGCCAGCCTGGTCTTCAAAGTGAGCTCCAGGGCAGCTGGGACTAAAAGGGAGACCCTGTCTCAAAAATACCCCCAAAAGATTTTAAATGTGGCTACCCTATTACAGGGGTTCAACAGCCCTAATGGAAATACTGGCTAGCCAATACAAAGCCCGATATCAGGAATGGACTCTCTCTTCTGGAGTGTTGACCAGAGAGATCTCAAAGATCCTCGAACTGTAGTTGCTATTGCCATTGCACTTGGTTTCCAACCAGAACTTGATGGTAAGACCCTATTGTTGAAGACAGTGCATATATGAGCCATAGAACAAAGAGAAATCAAGCTGGTACTGACCTTGAAGTTACATTTCTGCTGGTTAGATTTCATGGTACTACAAAGTCTTCTGAATTGTTACTGACAAAGACAATCATCAGCATTACCCAGCTGTGAACACTACAAGCAACACTAACAACTGACTTTGCAAAATATGTCCAATGGTGCAATAATAGCATGAATATTATGGAAGTAAAAAAAACCCCAATTTATACTTTATAATTGGATTTAGGGCCCACTTCACAACAGGAAGTTCATACCTGACATTGTTGTCAGGGTGAGAACCTGTGTGTAGACAATAAGGGACAATCAGTACTATCATTCTGCTAAATTGATACAATATTAAACTGACTCACAATGACTTATTGCTATACCCATAATTAGTACATCTCTCAACTCTCAGCAAAGAAGGTTCTTCTTATAGCAGATGTCAATTAGCATAGAGACCCATAAATGGTCAACATACAAAGAATAAGTGACTATGGAGTGCTCAGCCCTAAATGGGATACTGACATGATACCTTCTCCTCTCAAGGTTCAGGGATCATTGTAGAAGAGGAAAACAAAATTGAAGTTTTATAGTTGAGAAAGAAGAAATTGCATATGCTTAAGCATTAAACATGCTTAATTGCTATTTTAATGTTCTTATTTGAAATACCTCTATAAAACTAATATCACATTTATATATCAATTATATTGGAATTATTGACTCTCGGCTGGCTGGCCAGAGGCTTCAACCAGGTTCCAATGTGAGTGGCTCCTTTTTGTGTTCATGTTTCCTGAGCAATACGATTATATGAGAGAAATAAAGATGAAGAATGAAAGAAAATAAAATCTGCATTCTATGGAAATGGGGAATTGTCATTGCTAATGTACATGGAATGCTTATTTTCTATATTAGAGAATAGTTCTAAAATAATATTTCTTAGTGTTTCTTTAATGAACAAGAAAGGAATTGGGCTCTTAAAATGTCTAGGGTCTACCATTATAAACATTAATTTTTTATAATATTGAAATGCAAAAATGCTCACAAAGAAAAATATATTCTATAACATTAGATAAACCTAGTCTCAATACCATTTCTAAAAAAATAATAGAGAAAATATAAAAAGGCAACATGTAAAGATATGATTCTCATATTCAACTCAGTATGCAAAAAGTATAATAAGATAAAGATCCACAACAGAATAATGCATAACACTGCAGGTTAGAAAAGTTTATTTGGTTGAAATATAGCTAATACCCCAAAGCTAAAATCTCATCTGGTTCAGCAGCATAACAAAAATACATGGACTGAATAACTTAAAAGCAACATATTTGGAGGCCAGAGATTCTAGGATTGAATTAGTAGCAGATTTCATGTGTAGAGGAAGCCCACAGTTCCTGGCCTTCTCATTGTATTCTCATATAAGAAAGAAAGGAGGGAGGAGAATGAAGATAGTTCTGTTTATGAGGTATTGATCCCATTATGAGGACTCTGCTCTCAGGGACTCTTTAACCCTGATCGCCTTGCAAAGTTCTCATCTGGTGGCCATTACATGGAGGACAGAGTTTCATCATATGAATTTTAGCATGAGGTTCATAAGCATCTATCAACTACTACAAAGTCACTAGATAAATTTCTACGGTTGATCATCAGCAGCTATTTTCCTTATTTTATCTGTACGCAGAGGAACTAAGGAGAATGTGGGATAGGATCTTCAAAACTATCTTTCCCAACTATTTCTTTCCTTTAAAAAATATCTGACGTGTGTGTGTGTATGTGTGTGTGTGTGTGTGTGTGTGTGTGTGTGTGTGTGTATGTGTTTCACAGCACATGTTTGGAGGACACAGGACAACTTGTGGAAATCAGTTTTCTCCTTCCATTAACCATGTGGGTACTGGGGATCAAATTTAGGTCATCAGGCTTGGCAAGTATCTCTTCCCTTTCTTATCCAACTTGCTGTCTCAAGTATTTCTTTTCTTGTTCTATTTAGTAAATAAACTTAGATGTTAGTTATTTACATAATTTTTAATTGTATATATTTCATAAATGGAAGTCTATCAAAAACCATAAGCATTGCAATTTTCAGCATTTTTTGTTTATTCAATAAATGAAAAAGAAACATTTAGCTAGCATACCTCGGTAGTTTCTAGAATTACTTCTTTGGGAGGAATAATATGAGAGTATAAGCAATTTAAAGGAAACTTTCTTCCAAGCAAGAGCTCCTTGCTTCTCCTTTTATTTTCCAAAGACTAAATCTTACTCTGATTAGAATTGAGAATGTTCTTTCTTTGCCTCTCTGGTTTTATTTCCTTCCCATGCTGATATGTCTACATCCTTCCAAATCCAATGTTATCATCCTGGCCCCACACAGGAAAGTATGGTTATAAGAGTCTTAAAGTGAAAAATGAAATGAATGTTTGAAGACCTGGATGTGTGTAAGTGAACCTTTGTGTCATACAATGCTCCTGGAGGTCAGAAGAGGGTGTCAGATTCCTTTGGACCTAGAGTTACAGATGGTTGTTAGCTAACATGTGGGTGCTGGGAATCAAACCCAGGTCTTCCGTAAGAACAGCCAGTGCTTTTACTGTTGAACCATCTCTCCCGCACCCAATTATTATTCTTAATGTATAATAAATAAATTCGCTGATACTAGGTGAGAACCAAATGAATGACATTCTTCTGGGTTATTTTTAGAAGTTTTAATATGTAGCTCAGGTTGGTCTCATATTCATAATCTTCCTGTCTCAGCTCTCTGAGTACTAGGATTACAGTCATGTACCGCCAAGCCTGGCTCAGCTTAATATGTTGAAAGATAAGAATAATTTATTTCTCTTATGCATATTATTTCCAGTAATCTCCATGCCAACTGTTTGAAGCAGGAAAAATTTTCACTCTCACTCAAGCAGAAAATAACTAAGTCTAGCAATGTCACATAATTAGCCTAAGATAAAACATCCATTTAATGTCAGAACTGGGATTTAAGTCAGAAAGGCCAAAATATATGTCTTTACAACACTGTGAATATGTTAAACATAACTGAATTATAAATTTTTAGGAACTTACTGCTATATTTGAACCCGACTTCAATAAAAAAGTATAGCAATTTTCAAAATCAGAAAAAAAAGGGGCTGGAGATTGTGGTACATGCCTTTAATCCTAGCACTCCAAAGACAGAGGCAGGTGGATCTCTGTGAGATCAAGGACAGACTGGTCTACATACTGAGTTCTGAGTTCCAGGCTAGCTGGAGCTACAAGATGACACTGTCTCAAAAAAAAAAAATCAGAAAGTATGTGTTCACATTTTGTATCAATTTAACTAAGTCCTGGTATTCTGAATGGAAAAATGCCTTGGACACATCTCCCATGACCTTGAACAAGTTATTTAACTCTGGACTTCATTTTCCATGTATATAAAATAAGGGAAGGGTGGGCTAGCTAGGTGCTTTCTAGATGCCTCTTCAATTCTAAATCTGGGTTCTAATGTCTAGGGCAAAATACTAGCAAGTCTTTATTGTCCTCTTGTGGGTAAAAGCTGAACTGTTTCTATCATGTTATTTGTACGATGTAAGAAAAATCTGTTTATAACAAAAACTAAATCAATTCAAATTCGATATTTGATACCTATAGTAAAACATCTATAAGAATGTGTCTTTAGATTTCTGTCTGCTTTTTATTATGTAGACAAGAATTAAGACTCATAGCCTTCTTAAAGAAAAATATTACTTAGCTTCAAATGTGTTCAGGAGCAAAGAACAAATCAAATAAGAATTTCTCATGAATCAACCATAGTTTTTTATTTTATCAGATCATAACCTTTTCAATACTTTTATTGTATTGAAAATATTAAGATAATTAAAAGGCAAGAAATGTAGGAAAATATTAGAGAAAAGCAGGATATGGATAATATAAAATGTTAAAACACATAATGTAAATATGAATTCCTAGAAATCATTAAGAAACAAAAATGAAGGTTCCATCCTGAGGACAACAAAATAAATATGAAAAAAGAATGTCCCACCTCACACATAAGCTAAGAAGTAGAATGGTCCATTTACTTGAGAAAAGTAAAGTGATCAGTAACTATATGCATAGCTATTACTCTGAAAGACATTAATAACTGCAACTGAAAACATAAGATTTGTTTTCATTCATGAAGTTTGACACATGTGGTTAAAAAGGATGATATGTGTGGGTGTTAGAGAAATTTGGATTCCTCTTATTCTATTAATGTTGATACAATTTGGGACAACTTTCTAGAAGGCAATTTGTCATGATATATTAAAATCCATAAGATGTTCATATTCTCTGCTTCAGATATCTTATTTATAAGAAACGAACATGTATCCAAAATAGGATTGTTAATGACTTTCACTGCTCCTTCATTTTGTATAAAGAAGACAGTTTGCTTATATGATTGTGATGAATCCTTTAATAATATATTATGCCAACATTAAGTGTAATCTGTAGAGTGATAGTCACTATTTATTACATGAAAATATTGCAGACAGTGTGTACGGTATTATATATATTTTCTCTTTAAATAAATATATTAAAAACCCACACAAACTTGAATCTATCTTGGGGTAATACGATTACATATGAATGTTATTCAATTTGCTTTTGCTTGATTTCCTGGCTTTTTGGCCATAGATGTATACAGTTTTAGTCCACCCCCCCCCCCAATAAAGACAGACTTTAGAATGCTTACTGGTGACACTAAGTTATCCACCTGGGACCAATGGAAAAAAAGAAGATTCAAATGCTACTGACACTCATTCCTCTCTCAGTAGGCTCTGTGTTAAGCCCTATTTTACAGGACATACGTTTGAAAGTGCTGTTTTTAAGGAATCCAGGAACAATGCAAGGGAAAAGAGAAGATCTGAGCCTATCTCTTGCTTCCTCACCAATGCACCACGGAAAGTTATGATTCATATTTTTACTCTAATCAATATAGCTAATGCAGAATTGGGAGCTATTTCTTTCATTAAGCAGCATTTTGCAATTCCTTTTTATCAGCGAGTTCAGTAGAAAAAAAGCGTGGATCTGGGCAGCCTGGTTAAAATTCAGAAATGCTAGAGTGAGACTCATTACATATTTACCCATAGTTGACAGAGCAAGAAAGAACTGACAGATTACAAAAAATATACATTTGCACACAGAGAATACACTATTTACAAAAGCATTTGTATGTGGCTGAATCATAATTCCGTTTCTTTACAGCAGGCAAAAAGATTTATGAAGATGCACAGATCACTGTCACAGTTCCTATATGTGTAAAGACAATTCCATCTCCAGTTGTGTAGATGCTTATTCTCACAGGGAAAATACTGTAACCTTTCACTCTGTAAGGAAAAAAAAAAAAACCAAACACTTACCTAAATATCACCACAACTATGAGTAGCAGCTAAGTTTAAAAAAGGGCAGTTTATTGATTATCTCTGTGTATAAGCATATCAGTAGGAGGACACTTAATATTTATTTTTAGAATTTATTTTATTTTTAATTATGTCTGAGAGAGTATGTACATGTGGGTGCAATTGTCCATGGAGGCCAGAAGAGAGTGTCAAGTCCCCTAGAATTGGAGTTACAGTTATGAGCCACCATGTGGGTACTGGGAACTGAACCTAGGTCTTCTGCAAGAGCAGTACACAGTACACAACCACTCTCTCCAGCCCCTAGTATTTCTTTGAAAAGTATTTTTTATTATTTAAACATATGTAACTTCTATCATTCTCCTTTTATTCTCTTAAAAAGAACAGACTAAAAAAATAAAGCCTCTATTGGTGTGGAAAGTTGGGGTATTAAAAGATACTAGCTTTGGAAAGGGAACATTAGTGAGTACCCTATACTATATGTGTATTAAGATGTATGGTATGATCTGAATGTTTGTGCACACCCACTCCAAATTCCTGTTGATATCTTAACTCACCAGATGATGGTATCAGGAGGTGGGGATTTTGGTGGTGGCATTTTGTGTTAGCAATTTAGGATAACATATCACAGTTTATCTTCCCTGAAACCAAATATAAGAAAATCACTCCTCTGTAACAAATCTTGTCTCTCCATAGCAAGGAAAGAAAGATGTAAAATGACTATCTGGATCACAGGCACTGAAAAAAATATTGCAAGATAAGTTTAGGTAACCAAAATGAAGCAGAGATGCCCACCTCAGCTTCCATTGTGAAATTATTCAAACAGATGCTTCGATTTTTCCAGTAGGCTCTTAATATTCAATTTTAGAACAGTATAGAAACCATGTATTATATGTCCTCCATTTTCCAGAAAAAAACCTAGCTAAACTACTCTCCAAATGAGATTTCATGTTATTTTTTAAGACATTGAGAGATTTAACCATTGGGTGGTGACTTGTGCAGGAAACCACATGAAAGCTTGTTTTCTGCTTTGAAAATATCAGTTCTGGCTAAAAATTTTAAGGGAATTATAAAGTTATGATGCTCCATAGGCTGAGAGCACCATAGAATTTGGAGTATTGTATTTGAAGCACCATGTAATAATTTGGGGGCAAGAAAAAGAATGCTTTCAGTTCTATAAAGGTCCAATAGCCAAAAGTATATGGAGCAGAAGAGAGTTCTAAATCTGAAGGAGATGAAATCAATGTGATGAAATCATGTGTTCTAGAGATACTTACATCCATAATTTAAATGTCATTGAGCAAGATGGCTCAACACATAAAGGTGTTTGGCACCAAGCATGATGACCTGAGATTGATCCCTGGGACTCATATGGTAGAAAGGAGGAGATTGACTCCCAAGAGCTGTTCTTAGACCTCCACACACCTACTATGGCATGCACAAGTGTGCACAAAACACACACACACACACACACACAAACAAATAAATACATAAATAGATAAATATAGTAATTCTTAAAGTCACTACTATAAGTAGTCAAGCCATTTGCTGCTTAATGTAATTTTAATGGTCAAAATGTGAGGGTCAGTAAAATAGAATATATTTTTAAATCACTATCTTTCATTTTCTGACTCATTTTTATCTCTATTTTTATACTTTTTTAATGTCTGAGAATGTGTGTATTATGTTTTATCCTAGGAAATTTAATATTTGTTTTAAATTATAATTATTAAAAATACTGTGGAAGATTAAGATCCATATTCTAGTCCCAGTAATCTTCATGCACTAGACAGTGGTATCAAATAAAAGGAATCTCCTCTCCCCAAATTTTTGAATTTGCTTCTGAATCACCACTCTGTGATCAGTAGGGAGGACAAAGAGTGACTTGAATGACAAGTCTGCCATATCCACCTCAATATAAGAGAAAGAGAGAAAAAAAACATTTTATGTCCTTGATTCAAAATGCACTTTTTATTCACTTTGACACAGATGATTTTTTTTTACAATTGAAACAAAGTATCTTATACACAAGTTTGAGATTTCTTTAGCAGCACCTGCAACAAGAGGATTATGAAATACCTCAGGATAAAGTAGATAGAGATGGCTGAGGCAGGCACAAATAAACCTGAAATTCATCAATCCACTGAAGTCATATGGAATCTGAGGCCCCCCCAAAAGCCAAAATACAATAGTACTATAAACAAATATTTATATGATGCTTTAATGGACCATTGAAAACCGGTATGCTTCTAATTAGAAATATATTATTCCAAAGTCTAGTGTTCATTAAAAAAACACCTATTGAAAATATTGCACGGCACATTCTAGGGTACATAGTCAGTTTCTAAACCTATTACTCACAGATGTCAGCCTTTGGCATTCTTAGTCTTATCCAAACTATATGTCAGCACCCACTGAGTGTTATCAAAATGCATGTTTCAAATCAAAATGACTGTTTTGTCACTTATTGGTAAGTGTTTTCCTTAGGATATTGTGAAATAATTGGGCAGAAAAAAAGTTATGGCTGAGAAGAAAGGGGCTTCAGTTTACCTGCTATCAAAATTAACACTTGTCTTGATGGACAGGATACCTATGAATTGAATGCACATGTACATTTATTTTCACACATATGATCACGTGCCACTCTATGGAGACAAGTACTAGTATGAGCTTATGGAGGTCTTTATGAAGGCCTGAGATTTACAAACAGAAGCTATTATAAGCAGAGTGCAAGTAGAAAGAGAAGGTCCCAGGTCTCATGCATTAGTTCTGACATACAGATTTTCACCCTAACATGACTGTAGCAAAATGACTGTAGAACTTTGAAACCAGTGTGGCTGGCTAGAGGCATTGGAAGGATAGGAACCAATATTTAAGTGCTGTAAGGGTCCCAGTTCTGGCTTTGACTTCTGGAATAAAAACTAATTGAGCAATAGGGTCAGTACTATACAATAATTGGAAATACTGAGTAGGTCTAGGTTGAAATACTGTCCTCCTCTTGCATATGTAGTTCAAAAGTCCCAGAGTCCTTAAAGCACGTAAGGTCCCACATGTAAGGCTGATTCCATATGTGGCTACAATGGAGAATTTTAGGCTGTATTCCTGTGAAAGCTCCACTCCATCCCTGACCTACAACTTTTTGGTGGGGGGACCTTTTCTAACTATCCCTCTCTACACTGGGTCACAGTTTTTACCACATTTGTTTTAAAGTACAGATTAAAATCTATGCAGATCAACCAATGAGAACCAGACTGTATGCTCATGATACACTTGTACATAATTGGCTGTCGTGGTATTCAGAAATTGTCATACCACTTTTGCCTTGACTATGGTGTCTTTAGGATGTTATTTTTATTTTTTTAATTTATTTATTATTTTTCATGTGTATGAGGGTATTGTCTGCATGCAGGTTGGTGCACCCGTGTTGTGCAGTGCTGTGGAGGTCAGAAGAGGGCATTGGTTCCTAGCCATCATGTAGGTTCTGGGATTTGAACCCAGGTCCTCTGCAAGAGCAGTCGGTGCTCTTAACCACTGAGCCATCTCTCCAGCCCTAGAGTGTTCTTTTCATAGTAGTTGTAGTTAAAGGCTAATCATAGAATGGCTTAAGAATTTTTAATGCCTTCTCTATAATCTTAGCCGTAATTTTCAAAAATCCAATTAGAACATGACACATGGTTCATAAATTCAGAACTTAGAGCAGTAAGGGACCAGTACAGAAATCCTTTTTTGCATTATTTTAACAGGTGGTCATTCAGTGAATACTTTTACTGGGAGGGAGTTCACTATTAAGGCAGTCTATTCCACTTTTGAGCAAATCTAATTATGAGAAATTCATTTTAACCTAATGTTAGAATCTGCTATTTTGCCAATTTCAAGTTTTGCCAGCTGAAGTGTCAGTGAAATGCCCAAAGAATCAGATCCTTCTTCTACAATAAATAACTGAGTTGAGGGACCTCGTGAGAAAAGCCCATTACTCCATGTCCTTTTTGGAAGCCTTCATGAGCTAGCATAATGAATTATAGGACCATCTAAATTTTAAGCCAAGAGCACTCTACAAAAAGCCAGGTACTAAGCAGCATTGCTAAATTGATAAGAATTTGTCAAAGAAGTAACATATCTATGAAGCAACAGTAGACTTATGAAGGCAAAGCAGACCGACCATTTATTTGCAAAGGCAGTTGGCATATTTAAGCATAATCCATTCACTAGTGTCCAGTGATGCCAAATACAAGGACTATAATCAACCACCAGTGTCATTAGAGTAACTCTTATTGACATGGTATTTTTTAGTTCAGCTGAGAGTAAACCATACATAAGGATTTGTGCATTTTTAGATATCTACATTCGTGACCATCACCACTTCTTTCTAGTTAAAACTTTGGAATCCTTGGTTCAATTATTATTTTTATCATAATACAGCTTGGATTCTTATTTTTCCCTTTGGCAGAAATGTCAGAAACTGCTTGGTAAGAGTCTGGTGGTGGCGTGTTTGCTAGCTGGTTAATGGAAAGCTTTAAGCCTTTCACTTCTTCATGCGGCTGAGTTCTAGGTTTAAACTGTGATTTACAAATATTTAAATATCTCAGGACTAAAATTTTCTGACATGTCCTGAATCACATAAGAAGGGAAAATTGCAGAAATCACGCAAAATATACTTGGCTCAAAAAAGCTTTTTTGTAAAACCACTTTACAACTTCAATTTGAAAGGCTCTGTTTCAAAATAGAGCCTTATCTTTTACCTTCTTATATGTGTGTGTGTACACACTCCCAGACGGGCAGAGTAATTTTTATACTACTGACTGACCAGCTTGGAATATACTTAGTAAAGGTTCCCTACATTTAACAGCATGAAGAACCTGCTTTGGAGCCACTGTTCAAATCAATGGTGTGACCTAACATGCAATGTTCCAGTTGTTCCTCTACAGCCAACACCTGCCTGACAGCTTCTTCAAAGGCCACTGTTACATTAGTATCATCTTTGGCACTTGTTTCTAGATAAGGGTAGTTCCCATTCTCCAGGCACCAGGCTTGTGCCTCCTCAGTTGTCACTTGCCTATCCTCTTTGTCTACCTTGTTACCCAGAACAACAAAGGGGAAATGCTCAGGGTCCTTCACATCAGCATAGTAGATGAATTCTTTTTGCCAGTTACCAAGGTTCTCAAAGCTCTGTCGGTCATCCACACTGAAGGTCAACAGGCAGCAGTCTGCTCCCCTGTAGAAAGGTGTTCTAAGGCTCTTGAAACGCTCCTGGCCAGCAGTGTCCCAGATCTGAAGTGTTACAAAGCGTCCATCTACCTCCAGATCTCGATTTAAGAATTCTACCCCTATAGTGTGAAAAGCCTGGGAGTCGAACTTATTGGTTACATAACGGTTCATAAGGGAGCTTTTTCCAACTCCACCATCACCCAAAAGAATGACCTTTAAGAGAAGGGATTTCCCACTCATTGTTGCAGCACCAAATGGGGAGGAGTTTGTAACCAAGAGAACCTGAAAATAAATTTTTAAAAAGGGAGGAAAACAGTTAAGTCTGAAACAAATCAACTTCATCACCAACTTACCCTGAATTATAAGGCCCTCTAATTTAGCTATTCTTCTTTCAAGATCATTAACTGATTTTCAACAGGAAAAGAAATAAAACAGTTTTTGTATAATGGAGAAACAGGCTTTGTTTTTTTGAGGCCTCCTACTTGGCAAGGAATGGCTGAATGCGGCAAGCAAGACAACTAGCAGAGGGTCCTCTAACTTTCTTAGTTCTAATAGTATTCTCTGTGAGAGAGCCTAGAATAGAAATGTCCCTCACATGTGTGACCATATTAGCTTCCAGTTTGGACAGTTCCAAACAATATGCAAATATTATGAAACTTAGTTGAGGTTCAATGTTTGCTCCTCAGGGACCCAAGTATTACTGAAAAGAAAGCTGTGTAAGCTGTATTAATGATTTGTCAGTAGAGTTCTGGATCATAATTAGCCTGGATATGAGAATGGAAAAGAGAAAAAGTCCAACTTTCTTTTTAAAAATCTTTAAAATTTTATTTGTTATTATTTCATATGTGTGGATGTTTTGCCTGCATGTATGGAAGTGTACCATGTACACACAATGCCAACAGAGACCAGAAAAGGGCATTGTATCACCTGGAACTAGAGAGTTGATAGCTACCATATGGATGCTGAGACCTAAACCTGGATCCTTTGAAAGAGCGGCTAGTTCTCTAAATTTCAAAGCCATTTCTCCAGATCCAGCTGTCTTTATGCGTTTATCTCATTGTATTTTCATTGAGATGAATACTCTAATAAGGAATGAATTTTTCATAATTTTTCTTCTCAGTATAATGCATATATGATGATAATGATTGACTGATACCAATATTATAGATATTACCAGGGAAGAAACTTTGATTGGTTTATGAACTTTGGAATTTAAGTTTTAATTGCATAAAACCAACATATGAAAAGACATGGTAAGGAACAAAGTGTTAATAAACTTGTAGTATTTTTCTTGTTACCTACACAACATACCTAGAATATATGTTAGAATAAAAATCTCAAACATTTGCTCAACAAGGACTCTTTGCTATATTGTTAGGTACTTTCATACTAGGTTCACTGTCGGGGTGCAACAATGATGAAACTACATGGGTAATACTTATGCTACAGCATCAAAGGGATGAAAACTAAACACTAATCACAGAAAAGCATACAGAAGAGCTTCTGGAAGCATGCATTCACATTTAAAATATAATTTAAAGACATAAAACATAATAGTCTTTTAAAATTATTTAGAATGCTTAAACTTATTTTGGAATGCATGTGTACCAATTACACACACACACACACACACACACACACACGCATATAGACTTTTAACTTATAAAAACTTAAAATACCATAATTGGTCATATGCCATCATGAAATACCTACCTAGTTGAGTTTTTAGAACAATTTTAATTCTTTTGGTTGTTCCTGTTGTTGCTTTATTCTTTCTTTTTTAGGGTTCTGAAAAACAGAAAGGAAAAGATTTTTAACAATCTGTAATAAAATGAAAATAATTATGCATAAAACAACATTCAATTCAGGGAAAAAACAGATCAAGCTCAAGTAACCTATGGAGAACGCTATTCACAAATATATTTAGGAATTTAAAATGTTACAGATATTTAACATAACCAAAATAATTGTGTTGCTGGAACTTCAACTTGTCCTAATTTGAGTGTTCTTCGTGTCAGTTTTAAAACAATTTTAACTTTCCACTGAATTCATCATTCAATGTAAAAGTGAATTTAAAAAGTAGGTGCTATGTACAAGAGGTGAAGTTTGGGAAAATTAATTAAATTTCTTTCTTTATTATTTTTTATGTGTATGAGTGTACTGTCTGCATGTAGGTTGGTGCACCCGTGTCATGCAATGCCGCGGAGGTCAGAAGAGGGCGTCGGGTTCCCCTGGAACTGGAGTTAAAGACGGTTCATAGCTGCCATGTGGGAGCTGAGAATCAAACCCAGGTCCTCTGCAAGAGCAGTCGGTGCTCTTAACCGCTGAGCCATCTCTCCAGCCCCATGGGAAAATTAATTTAGTGTAAGTCAGAGATGGTATTCATTCCTTTTATACCAATCAACATTCCCACTTCCAAACAATTAGTGCACTCACAGATCTGTCTGGAGGCTGTCTAAAATTGATTCTCCCTGACCAGGAAAGAAAATACTGCTTGTGGTTTATGATGTATTTTCCTAGCTCATTACTTTATTCATTAATTTATACTATCCATCATGAACACAAGGTTTTGTAACCTGTTTTTTGAAAAACAAGGTTTTTGAACACCCCAGTTGGTTTGGAGTTCACTATGTAGCCCAGATTGGCCCTAAACTCATGATTTTCCTGCCTCACTCTCCTGAGTGATTGGGTTACAGTATTTACTACCATGCCTAAATTGAATACAGGCTTTAATATTTGGCTGTCCTTGCACACATTCAAGTACAGATTCTCTTAATATTATGGTTAATTATGACGTCTTACTGAGGAAAAATCAGAGTAGGGGTCTGTCCAGAAATAAAGAAGTTTTGAATAAAAAAAAAGCTCCTTCTGCTTAGTAATCTTGCATTTCAAATTTGATCAGATATTCACCATCTACCTAAATCAGTAGTTCTAAACAATAACTTGTAAATTGATAGGATTTATCCTCCTTCTTAGTCTAAATCTACTCTGTAGAATCCTCAAGTTCCTTACAATTTGTTTGGTTTCTATCTTTTATCTGTTTTCAAATTTCTGTCTTTGCAACTAGATGAAGTAACAAACATTTCTTGAAATGAAGATGAAACAGATGTGTCAGAATAAATTTTCATTCTCTTTTTGGTTTGGTTTGGCTTTTGATATGTTGAGGAGGGAACCCAGAGACTCAGCATGTTAAGCAAATCCTCTAACATTGAGCTGTGCATGGTAATGTCACACTTATTTATTTTTAATACATCTATTTAGGATAATCTTACAGTTCAAAACTCTTCATCTCTCATTTTTATTTTATTTTTTTAATTTTTTAATTTATTTTTTATGTGTATGAATGTACTGTCTGCATGTAGGTCTGTGCACCCGTGTCATGCAATGCTGTGGAGGTCGGAGAGTTGGATTCTCCTGGAACTGGAGTTAAAGACAGTTCTCAGCTGCCATGTGGGTGCTGGGGATCGAACCCAGGTCCTCTGCAAGAGCAGTCGGCACTCTTAACCGCTAGGCCATCTGTCCAGCCCCTCATCTCTCATTTTTAAAAGTAATAGAAGAAGAGCCGGGCGTGGTGGCGCACGCCTTTAATCCTAGCACTTGGGAGGCAGAGGCAGGCGGATCTTTGTGAGTTCAAGGCCAGCCTGGTCTGCAGAGCGAGTTCCAGGACAGCTGGGGCTACAGGATACCGGTCCTCGAAAAGACGAAAAAAAAAAAAAAAAAAAAAAGTAATAGAAGAAGAACAAATTTGGATATCTTATGGATGTCTGGTATTAAGGGTGCCTACCAAATGAGCTTCCTTAAGTGCCAAGCAAACAGGTGTTGACATCATTAAATAACTCACTTAAATCTACCTTCCTAGCTATGGGTAATGTCAATAAATGAGTTAAGGGCTGAGTGAATTTGAAAACTAAAAGACCACTTCCAGAGATAATCATGAAGCATTAATAACTGAGATAATTCCTTACTTGGTTATATGCACGTATAACTTGTAAGCACATAAGCTCTATGCTAGCGGAAAAGGAAGAAACACAATGTGATTCCATGTCATGAGTACTGGGCTGGATGCAATCAGGCACCAGGGTCTTCCTTGCTGTTGTAACATTCATTTTATTTTATGAATTTGGAAAGGTCATTTAATCTTTCTCTGTTTTACCGTATTCTCATATAAACACAGAGCTGGAAATGACTTCCCTACTTTACTCACAAGATTTAGGGGGTGAATAACATAGGAAGTTTGTAAAAGTTTGTAGGCATTTCTTAAAATTTATAGTGTTAGACTTTCTTCCTCTTGATTCTTCATCACCTTTCATTCACTGGTGGGGGCCTGTAACCTCTTTGGAAGGGCCTGCTAGTGGGAAGATAGTAATTCCTACTTTTTCTTTAATGTGTAAAAATACCTGGTTCTGCAACAATTATGAACATCTGCAAATGACACAGAAGTGACCTCCAGTGCTGAAGGGACCTTCAGGATCTTCTGCTCTAATCTTACTGCTGATGCTTGCAAAGCATTGAGTGCCTACCGTGTGCTGTGTTCTTACCAAGGTGATCCTCTACATTCTCTCCCACCACCTCTAATTCCCATTTGTTTGCTCAGAGAAGAAAGAAACACAATTTAGGTTTGTCTCCTAGCCTTCAGTGACAAGATCCTGTTGTTTTCAGGTTCCAAATACTCATTCCCAGTCCTCTACTTCCATTTTCATTTCTTAAGATGGGGTCTTGCTATGTTGCCCAGGCTGGTCTCAAACTTATGGGTTCAAGCAATTGATCCTGTATTCCATGAAATCCTCTCAAACAGGTGGGGTTACAGGCATGCACCACTGTGCCTGGATTCACTGCCATTTTGACCAGCATCTTCTCACATGTAGTTTATCGACAGCATTTTAGCTGTTCCTGCCTCTAGTTTCTCTTCATCAAATGTATTTTGTAAAGTTTTAGTACTTGAACATTCAATAGATGTAAAAATGTTTAAGGCAAGGGCATGCCCATAATGAATTTAAAAACAACTACCCAAACTTCAGATCTCAAGCAGGGATGGAAGGTTGAGTCTAGAGGTAGGACCACTTAGTGTATGTGAAGCCCTGTGTTGGAACCTCGGTGGAGTTCTTTTCACATTAGAGAAAGACAGTAGTATAATTACTGTTCAAAATAATCGATTCTATTTTAAAATTTGTGTTTCAGTTGGTATATGCACAAAATCCTGGGTTCAACCCCCATCACCACACAAAATTAGGCATTGTGGCACATACCTATAATCCCAGGACTGAGGATGTAGAGGCAGGAGGATTAGAAGTTCAAGGCCATCCTCAGCTACCAGAGTTCAAAGCCATTCTGGGATACATGAGGACTTTTAGGGAGGAGTGGGGGATTAACAGATGTCTAAGGGTGATGAGACAGGGTTGGAGGGGAGAGAGTAATCAGAATGCACTATATACCTGTATAAAATGTCAATATGCAAATTTAATAAAAGTTATTAAATTTTTAAATGGAAAATAAAATATTTCCATTGAGTCCTTCACAGAAAAACAGCCTAGAAGAATATTGAAGTTCCCAATGCAAAGAAAGGATTAATATTTGGGAAATAAAAAGAATTATTATTCCAATTTGATCATTACATACATATCAGATTATCATATTTTACCCCATAAATATATACACATTTGTCTCAATAAAACATCTAATTTTTTTGTATTATCACATTGCTTGACATCATTAATTTTTAACTATGTCTTTCCTACACAACCAATTTTAACTTTCTGCATAGTAGGAACTCTGCATGTATATGTCTTTGAAGCCCCTTCAGCATGCAGTACCAGAATGCCTCACAGAAATAATCAGTAAGTATATATGATTTAACACATTTAGTAGGTAAGTATCCACCACTAATACCTTTAATTTTTTTTAATATTTTCTTTTTATTTTTATGTGTATGAGTGTATTGCCTGCATGCAATGACTGTGCAGGCTGGAATAGGGTCTTGGATCTCTTGGAACTGGAATTACAGATGGTTGTCAGCCATATGGGTGCTGGAAATCAAACTCTCGGTTGTTCGAAAGAGCAGCCAGTGCTAACTGGTGACCCATCTCTCCAGATCCCAATATCTTTGAATTTATGTGAAGGTAAAATAGATTCACAATTTTTTAAGATATATGAATATTTTGTATATAAGTTAAGAGTATAAATTATGAACTTATATGGATCACTTTTCACACAGGTATCCACCTGTTGAAAAGCAACAGAAGTTTTCCCAATTTCCTTTCTGCTACACTCGCATTTTAAAATAAATATATATTTCCAATAGTTGCTCCGTTCCTAACAAAAATAAATGCAGAATAATTATATCCACTTTCTATACCACAGTGGAAACTGTCATCCCTACTATCAATCATTATCATTGGAAAATGCCTGTGATGTCCTTTAGTACATATTAAAATTAAAAGGAACTAGAATAGTATAAATATCAATGAAATAGATCTGGACTCTTTAACAGTCTCCATCTGCTGCAGAAAGAAGGTTCTTTGATGACGGGTGAAAGATACACTTGTCTTGTAAATATGAGGCTGCATATTTGTAATAAAGTATGAAATTATGTTGGTCTAGGGAACATTTATGGACACATAATCTATTTGGTAGCAGTGGGGTGATGTGCGGATCGGGGAGGGGATCTGAATGCTAGCAAACAACATGGTATGAAAAATCACAAAAATTCAATGAAATTTAAATTTACAACATCAATAGAAGAAAATTCTCTACTCCAAAATAGTCCAAATTTGATCCAAACTTTTAAAAAAGCCTTAAGCAGAGATATTACATCTTTGATAATAATAAGCATATTTAATATGAAGGTCAAGTCTGATATGTATCCCTTATGGGTCCCATATCAGACTAGAATCTGGACCAAATATTCTTTTTTACTACCCCCCCTCCAGTACTGGGAATGAACCCAGGGCAATGAACACCAAATACTCTACCAATGAGGTACACATCTAGCTCTTGGGCTATAATATTTATTCTAACTTTGGTTCCATTCAGAGAAATACCTGGATTTGACTATCAAAGAGAGGTAATTCCCCTTTCCCACCGTGACAAGAAAATTTACAATCACTCTCTGAGGATATTTTATTCACTTTTTTTTGAATTTGGATCTCAGTCATGGACAATGAAGTGAGCCAGGAATTCATATAACCAATATTCCTATTTCTTTATTCTTCAATGCTCTTGGAACCTTTTGAATCAGCTATGCTCACACCCACACAAGCTTATTAAAATTACATGGCTTAGTTGGGGATGCTTGAGATTGGGGGTGGGGGCAATACAATGAAGAAAAAGGCTGAACCTTTGAAAATAATACATTTATTATGATTATGGAGAGAAGAGAGGCACATAGCAAACTGACACGTCAGTTCAGTTGCCATGGGGTAGGATAATGCTCAAAACTAGCAGCGCAGATTGTTTGGCACAAGTCTTGACAGGAATGTGTACTGCAGGCCAGGGTAGGGGAAGAGCAACCGGGGAGGGCTAGACAATGGATGAGAGTGGCTTGGTGGAAGTCTGCACGAGAGGGGTCATGCTTGGGGCTGTGAGGGAAGCCAATCCTGTGGCGAAATGCTGATTAGGGTCATTCAACTTACTCCTGAAACCTGGAACAATATTCAGAAATACTGCACTGGAGAAATGGGTGTGGCTTTCTTTGATGTATGTAAAAATCAACCCAAATGAGAAACTATTGATCTTTGAGACCCTCTAATTTAAATGGTTTAAGTTGTTTCCCACACCACCTGATGCTGGGAAGAGGGTTGTTTTGTGTGTGGGGAGCCCTCTGACGCATTGTATTTACTTTGCAGAGCTAACAGTTATCAGCTCCAGCCATCCTCTAAGTCTTACATGCCAGAGCTGTGATGCCACTTTAATTGTTCATGCCAGAATTTACATTTTATATGCAACTCAAAGGGTTCATTGCGTAATTTCATGTGTAGCCTTTCACTCCTCATAACAATTCTGGGGTAATAATCCTAAAGACACACCAGATAGCAACTTGATTCGGTCCCCAGGCCACGTCTTCCTTAATAGGAGGTCTAGAGGTAATTAGATAAGGTTTTCAGGACATTAAAGAAACGTCCTTTGGAGATCAGGAATGCTGGCATCTCTATAACAGGAATTCTGTCAGTATTGGGGATTTAGAAAATGAAATGTCACGCATAATCCCAACTACCCCAGAACCAGGTCCTCTCACCTCACTCTCACTTTCAGCTCTCAGAAGCAGTCAGCTGTGGCGCATGCGCACTGAACCACACCCGCTCCCCACGGAGCCCTGAGCCTCTCTGCCCGGCTTTGGCAACCACTCCAGATTACTCAGCAACGCCCCCCTCCACCGTCACTTACCCCCGACTGCAACCCCAGCAGCTCCTAGGCCCCCTTTCTGAGGTGCTAGTGTCTCCCCAGATTACCTAGACTACTCTTTCTCGCTCTTCCCACAGGCCCCCGCCTCCTGGCCTCCCGGGTCCGCCAGCCCTAGCCCCTCTTCCTGTGCACGCACGGGCACCTTACCCAACACAATGGGAAGGAGAAAGGACAGGGCTACGGATGCCAGGCAGGTCAGCTCTGCGTGCCTCTACCCTGGCTCCTCAGCGACAGGGTCCCAGCTCCTGCTGCCACCTCGTTCTCAATGGGGCTGCAAGTGCAGCTTGGACCTCGGTGGCCTGACAGCTGCCGCTCGCTCCCGCTGCTGCTGCTGCCGCGCGCAGCGTCTCGCGCCCGCGCCCGCCAGGGGAGGGGGCGGGGCCCGCGCCGCCTCCATGTGCCCCTTTCTGGGCTCTGGGGACCCATGGTAGCAGCTTCCACCCTCTCTGGTGGAGAATGCTCCCTGGCTGGCTAGCTCTTCCTTCATCCTCATTGTCCAACCCGGATCCCCCTCATCTTTCTTCTCCCTTAGCTGATTAGAAGTCACAGCCACCATAGACCATCAAATAATTGGTCTCAGGCTGAGCTAGCCATAGTCAGTCTTATTTCCTAAAATTGCTCTTCTGTTTATTTCATTTACTAAAGAATCAAATCTTTCTTTTCGTCTTTTGCTTGTTTCAAATACTGGAGTAAAACATGTGGTCACAACACATAAGTAGGCCCTGTGGTGGCTATTGCTCATGAACTTCTGACACTTCAAAAGGAAAGATTCACATCTGTAACTCAGCCGTAGAAAACACACCACCCTTTATCCTTACTGAATCGTAGACAACAGTACATGAGGTTCCAGGAACTGTTGCTGGGGGAATTCAATGTTCCAATTATGCCTAGCCACCAAATTAGTTCCTTCTTATTTCCTGGGTACCTCTGGAACCACTCCTCCCTCTAGAACCAAAGGAAGACAAATCTCTTGATGTAATTTATCCTGCCCTCCATCTCTTTGTCAGTTAACACTAATCTTAAGCTTCACTGCTGTCTGAAAACCTATGCCTGTCCGGTACTCCCCCCCCCCCAATACCCTCTCTCACCCTCCATCTGTGCCACTGTCCCTCTACCTTTTTACAAGACAAAACAATCTGAGCAGGCCTCAGTGTAAATGCCACTTCTCTGGTTAACCTTTCTCCACATTCCCAGAATGAAATCAGTGCCTCAATTTATCTTTTAAAGCCTCTTCTGGCTTGCTGTGCTTTTATTTCAAAAGACGAGCTTGTGATGAGGTATACTTAAATACCTACTTATTTGGTTATAATTGCTTTCCCTACAGAACTATACTGCATTATGGGGTCAACTACTGTGTTTAAGTTCATCACTGTATCACCCAAAGCTAGATGCATATGATGTACTAAGAAAATATCCGACCGCTCTTACAGAGGACCCGGGTTCGATCCCCAGCACCCACATGGCGGCCGAGAACCGTCTGAAACTCCAGTTCCAGGAGAACTCCAGTTCCAGGGGAATCCGAGACCCTCTTCTGACCTCCGCGGCATTGCACGACACGGGTGCACACACCTGCATGCAGACAGTACATTCATACACATACCGAAATAAAAAAAAAAAATTAAAAAAATTAAAAAAAAATAAAAATAAAAATATTTAAAAAAAAAAAGAAAATATTTATTGAGTATGAATGAATGATATCGCATCAATAAATATTGATATTTTAAAGTAAATGGATCTAATGGAGTGTCTTGTGCTGTTTAATGCAGCATCACTTCTCACACAAACACACTGTAACACTTATGATGGAGCATGACCCTTCTTTAATTTGGCTATGGTCTGTCATTCAAATGTTCATGTGATAAAAGTTTGGCCCCCAGTGTGGTTGTATTGGGATGGTGGGACCTTTAAGACTTAGGAACAAGTGGAATGAAATTAATTAGGTCCTAGGGGGTCTACCTTCATGAATTGATTAATCCTTTTCTCAACAAGTGGGTGGGTCTCTCAGGAGTGAGCTAAATCTCATGGTAGTGAAACAGGGAGAAAAGAGCATCTCCTAGAGGGTTCTTAGTCTCATTCATAAAATAATATAAGAATGGATACAAACAGAGGCTTCAGGACACTTTTATTAGAAATTTAACGAAAAATCCTCAGGGCAGGTAAGCTGAGAATCTCAGCACCTGCCTTGTGGAGGATAATGCAGGGGAGAAGGAAAAAATGCCATGAGGCCATGCAGTTTAAAGCCTGCTTGGCGGTCAGACACCTGGCTGACTGGCAGCCACATGGCAGGGAGAAGGAAGCTTTATAGAAAAAGTAAAGAGGGGCTGGAGAGATGGCTCAGGGGTTAAAAGCACTGACTGCTCTTGCAGAGGACCCAGGTTCTATTCCCAGCACCCACATGAGGACTAAGAACTGTCTTTAAGCTGGCCGTGGTGGCGCACACCTTTAGTCCTAGCACTCAGGAGGCAGAGGCAGGCGGATCTCTATGAGTTCAAGGCCAGCCTGGTCTACAGAGTGAGTTCCAGGCCAGCTAGGGCTACAGGGAGACCCTGTCTCACAAAAAAAGTAAAGAAATACAAGATGGTCAGGCAGCCCAAAGCATTAAAGAAAGCGTGTTTAGAAAGAAGTATGAAGAAGGAAGGAGAAATTATGCTTTTCATAAGAATTCAGAAAAGCAGGCAGACTTGCCGAGATCTAGACGTCTGTGGCCCTGTTCAGAAGCATTGTACTGGGAGGTGGGACTCCAAGAAGGACAAGTTCACTATCTCATTAACATACTAGGTATTCCACCCATCTATTTACCATGACTTAAAGTGAACCCCTTCCCAGGGGCGGTCCCATGACCAGATGATTGTCTGTGCTTGAAAAAGGAAAAACAAAAACTAAATTTTATTCTCATTGTTCTAGTCTATCTTTTCATGTGTATGAGTGTTTGGATGGCATGGATTTAAGAGCACCTGTGTTATGCAATGCTCATAGAAGCCAGAAAAGGGCATAGGACTACTGGAACTGGAGTTAGAGATGGTTGTTAACTGACATATGGGTGTGGGAACCAAACCCAGGTCCTCTGGTAAAGCAGTCAGTGCTGTTAACAGCTAAGCCATCTCTCCAGCCCCAGAAATCTATTTTTAGTAAGTTTCCTTGGGTTTCTTATAGTATAGTCCATGTATATGTATTTGGCAACCACAGACTTTTTGTACCCCTGTAAAACTCATTGGCTTATTATTATTCAGCTTCTGAACGATAACTTCACAAGTAACCATTTCTATCATTCAGATTGTACTTTGCCATAAAGTTCTTGTTACAAAATGATGAAATCTGCAATCCCCTAACTCTCACACATTTTGGTACTATTTCTGACCTTAGAGATTACAGCTAGATTTGATTTTACAGAAATTTCTCTTAAGAGACTACAAGGTTTTCCTTGGAGGATGGTGAGTGCCTTGTAAACACAGGTTGCTTGCCAGTAAGAACAGGGGTAAAAGGAACAATATTCAAAGCAAATACAGTGCTCAGCCTCTTTGTGCAGGAAGTCATTGTTCATCCACCCAAATTAATCCCCATCTTTTTCATAAGGTATATATTTTCTTCTTGCAAATAATATCATTTTATTATTCCTTTTCTGGCATAGTTGGGTCATATGGTAGCTATGTTTTTAGATTTCTGAGAAAATATCATATTGATTTCCATAGTTGCTACCTTAATTTACATTCTCACCAAAACTATATGGGATTTGAAATTCTTGTCCCTACCCCATTCCTTGCCTCACTTCTATTTGTTACTGCTTGTTTCCTTGATGATAGATAGCTTTTCTGTGTACAATGAGATAGAATTTCATTGTTTTAATTTACATTTCTTGAGTGCTTTTGAAATCTAGAGAGGGGGAAAGGGTGACTAGAGCAGGTAATGTAGAAAGAGAATGAAGGCAAAACTCAACATTTTCTCTTATATGTCAATCTAGATTTAAATACACATACGTACCTGTGTGCCCCTACACAGGAAAGCAGAAGAAACTGTATGTTAGGGAAATCAGGCAATGGGAGGGGGAACCAAATGAGAATAGGAATGGAAAGATCAATAAAATTAATATACATGTCTGAAAATGCCATAATGAAAACCATTATTGTTATGCTAATTAAAAATTAATAATAAAGGGACTGGAGAGATGGCTCAGTGGTTAAGAGCACTAGCTGCTCTGGAAAAGGACCTGGGTTTGGTTCCCAGCTCACACATAGTGGCTAACAACCTCCTGTAACTCCAGTTCTAGGGGATCCGATGCCCTCTTCTGACCTCCACAGGGATTTCATGACATGGATGCTTGTACTTACATGCCCACAATACACTGATACAAATAAAAAAATAAAAAATATTTTTAAATTAATAGTGAAAGTCACTGTGCACTGAGATACCAATAAGTTCTCTTTTAAAAGAAGAATTTTTCTAAGATGCAAGACAATGTTTTATTTACTTTCTTTTGATATTATAGATTTGTTGTGTTATAGTTGTTCTAAATATTGTAAAACATAGTTCAGATCAATGTGTAGGTCATATTATGGTTTGTGTGAAAATTACTATTTTATGACAATGTAGTGTAGAATTTATGTGCCAATATAGTGTAGAATTTCCAAAACTTACTGAACTTTCCTTAAAGCATTATGTTCAAATCCTATAACAAGTCAGTTTATCTTGATAGTAAAGAGGTTAGAATAAGTTTTCGGCTTCCTTTTGTCTTAGAAGTAAAATTATTTCTCTAACTATTGTATAAAGACTAAAAGATTGGTTAAGACCTTGCTAATTTAACTTCATTTACTACTTTAGATCAAATGAAATTTACTGCCTTGGTCACAGGGTGAAAAGTACTCTTGTTTCTATTGAGGAGACAGAAGTAAGATGGAAACAATCAGTATGGCAATCTAATCTAGATTGTGTGAGGCCTACTCACACTCTGTATTTTCTTTCTTCCCGATTCAGCATCTAGAATTATTTTAGCCTGTATTCATGTGTACCTTGTTTTTATATGACTTTTCTTTCTTAAAAAATGAGTCACCATTGTATGTACATGTGTGTGTGTGTGTGTGTGTGTGTGTGAGTGAGAGAGAGAGAGAGAGAGAAAGAGAGAGAGAGCACAACTTGAACTTAAATCATCAGGCTTGTACAGCAATTGGTGAGCCATCCTAATCCCAATTTTTTTCTTCTTTTCCTCACCAAACACTCACAATTTTTCATTATTATCTTAAAATATGGTATCTAGACATATAAACCCATATATGTTTCAGCCACATTTATAGTATGAACAGTCATTATGTGAAATGGGTACTTATTTTACTCCACCAATGATCATTACATTTCATTTTTTACCTTTTCCCCATTTGCATACATGAAAATTCTTAGTATTTTTCTATTGTTGTTTTTGAGACAGGATCTCCTTGTTGCCCCAGTTGTCCTAGAATTCTCTAGGTAGAACAGGCTGGCTTCGATTTCACAGAGATCAGCTTGCATTTGTCTCTTATTTTCTGGGATTAGAGGTGTGTGCCACCGCATCAGGTTTAAAATTCTTACTATTTTAACATGTTAGCCCTTCTAATTTGATGCCATCTACTAAATCAGTGAGCATGATCTTAATCCATAATTTAGGCACATATTCATCGGCGATTGCCTACTCTGTGCTTGGCCCCAGGTCTACAACTTCAGAGTATGGTGATGATGAGTAAACATAGATATGTCACTGGAGTAGAGGAGATTATCAGATAAAAATCTAAACGTCACCATGTGTATAGGCATCAATGATATCAATTATCATAGAGAAAAATCTGAGACAATTGTGTCTTGTACAACTACCAGAGCACTGAAGAGAAGTTTTGTTTAGATGTGTGTGTTTGAACTAACCTGGAGCTCACAGTAAAATTTAATATTTGCTGAGAAAAACAAAGTTTTATTCTCCTACCAAGAAAAATACATTTAACCTTCTAAACACAAGCATTTAATTCCTGAAGGAATGACTTTTACAATATGGGCATAACCTGGACTAGTGATATTACCTAACTTGCAATAAAAATTTACTGTTTAAAATGTAAACAAGCTCACTGAGCCAAGTGCTCTTCTTGTGATCTGAGTACTTGACCCTGATCACTCAGGACACCAATTTGTCCTCCACCCAAGATATTGAATGAATATGGGTGTGCATGATTAACATATCAACACCCTGAAAGAAGCATATTATTCTCATTGAAAAAAGAAAGAATTGAGGTTTCTAATTGTGCATGTGATATTCTAGTCCTAGGGATCAAAAGCAAGATTTTAGGGTAACACAAGTGTGGGCCCTAAGTTCAATTTCTCCTCATTTCAATGCTCAGGATACTGTTTCAATAAAAGAATTTGTAAAGTCTGGCTCTGGAGCATAGTTTGGAAATGGAAATAAATCTGAAAGCACAGGTTCTTAGAGTTCAGGTCCAATCTTGGCCTTAAAAAGAATTTCTTAATTCAAGCAAATCTGTAATGGGGTTTAGAAATGCCACAATCTCCTACAATATAAAATGCTGTGCTGGGCTGGAGAGATGTCTCAATGGTTAAGAGCAATGGCTGTTCTTGAAGAAGACCTGGGTTCAAATCCCAGCACTCTCATGACAGCTAACAACCACCTAAATCTCCAACATTCTCTTCTGTCTTCCAAGGGAATTGCACAACATGGGTGCACTTTCATAGCATAGGCATACACATAAAATAAAAACAAAAAGCAAAAAATGCTATGCATAAACTCTACACTGTAGATGAATAGTATAACTATAAATATACTGGACAGTAGACTGAACGGGATGCTGAAGGATTCATGGTTATTGTTTGTTATAGGGTAATATATGGTGAAACATGTCTGGTACTATTTGGAGGAAAAATATGACAACAAAGTATCTAGAACAAGTTGCAAGTATGTCTGAGCCTTGATTATGGCTGACTCTGACATATAGAGTGTAGAGAAATCTTCTAACTCAGTTAACCTCTTAGCAACAGTTTCTTCATCTGTACAACAAGTATACATTACCTGCCATGCCATAATCATAAAATTGTTGGTACTAATTAAATGGGATGAATTTCACTAAACCCTTTGGAAAATGAAAAGCATCAGCATACAAATATAAATTTCTTCATTACTGCTCACCAGAACTAGATGAAAAGACCCTTTAATTGCAGGGCATGGAGAAATTGAACTGGAACTAAACTGGAAGTTTCCTGCCTGATAACTAGCATTCATAGTGCTGGAAGGTGCTACACAGGCTGCTGGAGGAGAAAACTCATTAATGATCTTACCCTGCTGTAGTCTCTCCGTGTTACAGTGCTGACCTGCCAGGCAAGATGTGCCTACTGGTTCGTGGGATAAATGATATAGGGGTAATCAACTCCTTTCTGATTGAATTTGTGTAGGAATGACTTTTATAAAGTGGAGATAATATGAACTAATGACTTTTAACTAACATTGGCAAACTCACTGAACCATGTACTCTTGTGTCCTAGGCACCTAATCTTGTTTTCTGGAACCTCAATTTGCTATTTAACCCCAAAATAGGGTATGAATGTGGGTATGCTTAAGAATTTACATAACAAAGCACTGAAAGACAGCATGCAAATCTTTCTTGAACACATAAAGGTTTAAGAAAGGATGTTTCACATTGTGTATATGAGATGTTCTAGAACTAGGGATGAACAGGCAAGATTGTCTAATAAGATAGAGATGAATTCAAGCATGTACTCCCCAATTGAGGTGGAAGAAACCATTTTGAATAAAATTATGGATGAGGCCTGGCTCAAGGACAGAGTTCCAGACACAGGTTCAGCATTACAGTTCCAGGGCACAGTTCCAAGAGATATTTGGGGGGAATGGGTATCCTCTATGTTCAGGCCCACTCTTAAAAACTAAAATTAAGAGTCAGGCTGTCTTATTCTTGTATTAATTATAATGTGGCATGGAAATGCTGCAAATTTGAGGTTCGCTCCACAGGAAAGAATTCATGTCTGATATTGTAAGTCTGGTCAAAAGTCTGTGATTGTGGAAGTTATATGCCATGGGGGAACCTACTACCACTACTGTTTTTTTTAATTAATTTTATTTATTTCTGTATGTGTATGAATGTACTGTCTGCATGCAAATCTGTGCACCCGTGTAGTGCAATGCCACAGAGGTCAGAAGAGGGTGTTGGATTCCCCTGGAACTGGAGTTCTCCTGGAATTGGAGTTTCAGACAGTTCTCAGCCGCCATGTGGGTGCTGGGGATCGAACCTGGGTCCTCTGTAAGAGCAGTCGGCGCTCTTAACCGCTAGGCCATCTCTCCAGCCCACCACTACTGTTTTATGAAATGGATATACTGTCTAACTGCTTCCTAAATATTTATATTCATATCAATAGATTAATGTTGGTCAGAAAAGCTTTGCACAGTGGACAAAATTAGTGAAGAAACTCAGAACTGGTGAAAATGTTGGGAATAAGTGACGATTGAGTGTTCAGCCTAAACAGGACATGTATATTACCTCCCCAAAGTTCATGGTACAACTTAGTAGATGGAGCAGAAAGTATATAAGAGCCAGAGGATAAGGATGAGTGTTGTGAAATACAGTCCCTTGGACATGACATGGTTGTTGCATTCATGAACTCGCTGCAACTGTTGTTACACTTACAAGACTTGGACAGTCCTCTCAGCCTAGAAGTGATGGCGGAGGAGCTCATGAGATTTATTCCTTTCTTGAGGAGGTATTGACATTCAATGGTTGGTGGAAGAGGCAGAGTCAATTTCTTCAGTTCTGTAGCCACTGATAAGTTAAATAAGCTCCAGTAAATAACTCAGTACCCACACTCATGCAAGAAAACCTAATTAAACCCGGGAGATCACATGGAAAAAATATTTAAATGTAAGACATGGGAACTTTTGGAAAAAAGGAGTTCATCAGGAATGGAAGGAGCGTAACAAAGGGTAAAGGGAACAAGGCCTACTGGAACACGCCTTTAATCCTAGATCTTGGAAGGCAGAGGCAGGTGGATCTCTGTGAGATTGAGACCAGCATGGTCTACTTAGCAAGTTCTATGCCAGCTGGGGCTACAAAGAAAACCTGTCTCAAAAAAGAAAAGGTAATTGGGGAAGTGGATATTATAAAATACATATGCATACATGTATAAATTTATCTCAAAATATACATTTTTATATTCTTAACTATTTAATTTTATGAATATGAGTGTTTTGCCTTCATGTATATAAGTGCACCCATGCTATGCTATACCTGTAGAGATTAGAAAAGGACATCTGATTCTCTGTAACTGGAGTTAAGGGTGATTGTTAGCCACCATGTGGGTACTGGTAATTGAACTCAGATCCTCTGCAAGTGCAGGCAATGCTCTTAACACCTGAGCCATCTCTCCAACCCTTTTAAGATATTTTTTAAAACAAATATGAATTCCTTACACTTATTAGTCATTATTCTTTAACTGTCAACAAGATAAGATGTTAGTTTCTCATAAAGTTCTATAGTTCTATCACAAGGAAATATTAGGGTATTATTCATTATAATTTGTATATTTCTTAAAAGTTTCAAAAATTACTTTTGGACTTATATCAGGATCTCTACCAAAATACACATGCCACCATTTATAAACTGAAAAACCAAGTAGAACTACTAATTATTTTGTAAATTTAAAACAAATGTATGATAAAATAATAGCAGGCTTAAACACTTGACATAGCTCTTAACTACATAAGTATTAGTCTAGTTTGTATTTTATTAATTTTATTTATTTTTGTATGTGTATGAATGTACTGTCTGCATGTAGGTTTGTGCACCTGTGTCGTGCAATGCCGCGGAGGTCAGAAGAGGGTCTCAGATTCCCCTGAAACTGGAGTTCTCTTGGAATTGGAGTTACAGATGGTTCTTAGCCGCCATGTGGGTGCTGGGGATTGAACCCGGGTCCTCTGCAAGAGCAGTCGGTGCTCTTAACCGCTAGGCTATCTCTCCAGCCCTAGTTTGTAAGGAACTCCCTTATTGTGCTCTTCTGGCTCATTTCTCACTTTGCCTCCAAATTTCTAATGTACTGTGAGTTTTTATAGGATCGATACAGAAACATCACTATTCAAACAGAAATGAGTACTTTTCACAAAAAAGGATAAAATTTAACATATTATCATGAACTTTGGAGAATGGTTAAAGAGTGTTGAAATCATAACTCTGTGGAAAAAAAGACTAAAAGTGTTAAAAATTACTTGGTCTTAGTGTTGGAGAGATGGCTCAGTGGTTAAGAGCACTGGCTGCTCTTGCAGAGGACGGGGGTTCAGTTCCCACCACCCACATAGAGGCTAACAACTCCAGTTCCAGGGGATCCAGCACCCTCTTCTGAACTCCGTGGGCATTTTGAGAAACACGTGTGCTTCCAGGTACTCATGTATGAGTGTATGCAGGCAGTACACTCATACACCTAAAATAAAAATAAGTAGAAATACTTTACAAAATAATTGCTCTAATGGGTATAACCACTGCCCTCCAAATATATTATGTGTTATTAGCATTAGTGATTAATAGGCTGTATGTCTTATTAACATATAAGGTTTCAGATAACACAGCATTGGACACCAGGAAACATATGTTAATTATTACATGGTATTAGTGCTGGTAATAGCGCCTAAAGTTAGTCCCCACCTGTTACTCTCACATCCCACTGCCACCAGGAGATACAGAATTACTGACCAATGTGGAGAGATGGCTCATCAGATAAAGGCACTGAAGCCAGGACTGAGGGCTTGAGCTCTATGCACAGGACCAACATGGTGGAAGGAAAGACTGATTCTTCCAGATTGTTCTCTGACCTCCATGTGTGCCATAGTGCACCCTCACCACCAGGAATTTTTAAATGAAGATTGTCATGTGAACCAGTTGTTTTTGAAGTTGTCAAAGACTTAAATCAATTCATGAAAGCCATATTGAAATACTCTCACTTTTCATAAGAATACGAGGCTGTGTGGCATTTTATATTTGTTTTTTATTTATTCCTTTTACTTTTTCTGTATGAGTGTATTGCCTGCATGTGTGTAAGTGTACCATGTCATGCAGCATCCATGTCATGAACTGCCGGTGGAGGTCAGAAGAGGGCATCATAGTTCCTAGAACTGGAGTTAATGACAGTCAAGTTGGTGCTGAAAATCAAAACTGGGTCGTCTGCAAGAGTAGTCAGTTCTTTTAACCACTGAGTCATCTCTCCAGCCCCTGCATGTCATTTTAATTCATCCTATTGCCATCCATCTTTACTTATGAAGTCTTGAAAAGTAACAACTTAAAATCACAGTGAAAAGCAAGTCACCAGAGTTTTCAGAACCAGGTTGGAACTTTTTCAAAACCTAATTTCCAGAGAAATATCATTATGTGATGTACTTGGTAATTTCCTGAAAACTCTTGTTCATGGAGGTTTTTGTAATTCACCTTTCTCTGCCTTTGTACACAGCAGTATGCTCTTCCTCAAGGCTTTTGTGTAAAGCAATAAATGGCAATTGTGTGACATTTATGCTTATTGTAGTAATGATAACAACTATAGAAAATAAGAAGTTCACCATAATACTGTAAATGGGAAAGCTGGAGAATGAGGTAAATCTGTGGACAGCGTTGATCATTTCAACAAACACACAAAAACAGTCCACAAAAATCCAATACACTTTCATTGATTTAAAAAGAGCATTCAAAGTCTGTGTCACTTCATTCAGCATAACAGCTTCTAGTTCCATCCATTTACCTGGAAATTTCATGATGTTGTATTTTGTTATATTTATAAACAAATATCCCAGACACCGTTCAGAAAAGAAGCTTTGTTTGTACCAGTTGAGAATAGTACAGAGTCCCACAACTGGACACACAGAGACATGGTCGGTGATTTTCTCATGTCAAGGCGACACATCTGCAATGCAATGTCTACACATAAGACCCAAGCATCATAGAACAAGGACCCAAGAAGGCATTACTTTCTTCTTAACTCCATGCAGCAGGAGACCAGAACTCAAAAGGGCCTGAAGGGCCAAACCATGAAGATCAGGAATCTACAGAGTGTGGTTCCATGGACAGGCTGCCTATATTCAGCTTCACCCACCCAGGGCTCAGGGAACATTGTGGAAAGGGTAGGGGGGAGGTGGAAAGATTGTAAGAGCCAGGGAGGATATGGAAGACCAAACAGAAATGAATCCTACAAGCTCCTGGGAATCTGTTCGTATGAACCTACAGCATTGGTGTCAGCATGCATAAGACCCATGAAAGCTCAGCTGGACAAAAACCCATCACAGAACTGCAGAAATGGGTAGCAGAGCCCAACTTTGGCTGAGGAAATTTTGGCAACAGATGGCAGTTGGGTGAGGAAGACCTGGCCTTCTTTAGAAAAGAGACTCGGTATAACCCACAGCTGATGCCACAAGCTTACATCCTCTAATGGTTAGGAGATGTTATAAACCACAGGAAGACCCTGTCATACTTAACAGAAGAAAATGTAATCCATGGATTAACATACCATCCAAACATCTGTGTCTATACCAAAGTAACCTACCATAACAATTAGTAATGTTTAAATACCTATATATCTAATTGCGTGTGCTTCATTAGTAGGATCGAAAGGTTATGTCTGGACAAGCTGTCAGCCCATGAAAGAAAACAGCCAGAATTGACTAGAGACCAAGACAACAGCTCCAGAGAAAGTAGACTGTTTTGCTTCTCATCCAACTGTGGCCCTTCTCTAAGCCTAGGGAACAATCTGCAGAAGAGGGGGCATGGTAGAATGTAAGAGCTGTGATTGGGGTGAATGGTGAAACTACAACAATATAGACTGGACACTCATTTGATCAACTTGATTGAACATACAAGCCCCACCCCTGCTGGATGGTGGGACCCATGAGCTGTGTGGGTTTGGGCACAACTGCTTGCAAATTGGTTTTACATGAAGATGCTTGTACTCACAAATTATCACTTATTGTTAAAAAAATGAAAACAAAACAAAATAAAACAAAACAAAACAAAAAAAATTTTGTAATGGAAAAAAAAAAAGAAAAGAGACTCGGATAGGTTTACTAGAGTTCAGGGAATGAACTGGCACTGAGGAGTGAACGGGGAGAGTAGTTTGGTGCAATGGACCCTAGCACAAATGATAGAAGCTGTGTGCTCCGGGGAAGGGGAGGGTGGCCAAGGGAGAAGCGGGTATAATGGCAATTAAGACTGACTGAAAAATATGTATGCACCACATAAAAATTCAATAAAAAGAAACTAATAATAAAAAGATCACTCAAAAACCTAAAAGGAGTATTTCTTACCCACATAAAGGCATCTGCAAAAAAAAACCAGGGAGCATCAAAATTAACAATAAAAGACTAGAAACTTTCCGCTTAACTTCAATACCAAAATGTGGTGGTTCACTATTGTAGAATGCTATCCTCCATTCCTGGCTATTGCCCTCTTGAGCTCTCAGAAGCTTGGATTACCCAAAGGGGATCTGCACAAGATTGTGCCCATTAACATGTACTCAAAGACTTTGAGAGAGGCTCATGAGACCTTCCCCTCTCTAAAGATTTATAGGTTGCTAATGGTGTCTGGAACAGAGACATTTTCTTCAGTGGTATAGCCTCTCAAATGGGCATAGCCACTTATATAACTTTTTTTTGCTGTTTTGAGACAGAGTCTCTCTGTAGCCCCTGCTGGCCTGGAACTCACTATGTAGAACAGGCTGGCCTTGAATGCACAGAGATCCCTTTGCCTCTGCCTCCCAAGTGCTGGAATTAAAGGCATGTGCCACGATGCCTGGCCCATAACATTTTAAATCAACATTCTTATTGAGTTTTTGTGCATTTCATACAATAAATGTTAATCATACGTACAGCCCCTCCTTCCCAATACTTTTCCCATATAGTTCCCTCACACCAGATTTCATGCATTCTTTTGTATATGTTAAGGCCTGTGTCATCATTACAGTTAACACTATATTTGTATTTGAGGTGTTAGTGAGGACCACTAGGCAAAGAAATTAGATAAAAGTTATCTGAATTAGAAAAGAAAGTTAAATCATCTTGATTTACTTAAAATCTGTTTCTAAATATAGAAAATGTTAAGGAATCTATTAAAAATCTGTTAATGCTTACAAAGGATCTGAAAACACAATTTTCCAAAAATTTCATGAAAATGAACAAGTATAATAAAAGGTGTTCAACATCATTAATTATGTGGGAAATTGAAATAGAAACTACCATATTATCTCATTCTTCTTAGGATGGTTACTATCAAAAGGAAACGATAAATGTTAGCAAATGTGTGGAGAAAATGGAACATTTCTAAACTTTTGGTGGGAACTGAGATTGCTTCATCCATTATAAAAATCAATATGGAAGAGGTTTTTTTTTGTCTTTTTGAGACATGGTTTCCCTGTAGCCTCACAGAGATCCACCTGCCTCTACTTCCTGAGTGCTGGGATTAAAGGCATGCACCAGCTCACCTGGCTGGAGACTCTTAAATAAATTTAAAATAGGGATGAACACTCTACAGTCTTTTATTCTCAGCTGTAGGGGATCCTAAAACCTGAGTGGGAAATGTAGGGGATGAAGAAAAACAGAAAGACATAGAAACAGCTGGGATCAGGAGGGTCTGTAGGCTGGTGACCAGGCAGGCACTTTATTGTAGAATTACAATGTTTTTATACCTTGTCTCAAAGCAGGAAAATCTCACTATTGAAATACAGCACAAAACCACAAGTTCCTGGGGACCATGTCGTTTCAATAATCACAGTTTCATTATTCACATGTACGTTCATCAGCAGTACCTGAGCAGAACTAAGACAAGGGTATATTCCTAGGAACAGATTCATTTATCATGTGTACTTGCATAAGCAGCATCCAAGCAGAACTTGGAAGAGAAAGACGTGTACCTGGGGACTGATCATCAGAGACTGACCTGTACAGGTTCAGCCCCGGGTCAACTAAGATAGGTCTTGCCAATATCCTGGTAGCCATTTCCTGGGGATAGAACAGCCTGTACCTCAACCCTGGGACAGCCAGGATAGGCCTTGCCAATATCCTGTTGGCTGTTCTCCAGGGGTGGCAGGCAGCCTGCACCTGGCAGCCCTGAATACTCAACTCCCAACACCACTGTGGGTCTCTGTGTTAATCTCCATCTACTTTAAAAAGAAAATTAATGTATATGGGTGGAAGGTATATATCCATATTTTAGAGTAATATAAAATTAAAGGGAAAAATGTGAACTCCTAAACATATATCGGAGTTAACATTCAGTTTATTCCTGGAGGACATAATTCTGGTACATATATGCCGTTTATATGGGCATATTTTGGGAGCAATACAATTGGGAGGGAACCACAACAACATAAGGACTGGGTCAAAGAATGGACTGATATAGTTAAATTCTGCCCCAAACAATATACCTTTGCAGAGGAAAACTTTAAAAAGATTGAGAAATAACAGGACATGTGTGGCAAAATGCAGGAACTGGGGTGGGGTGGGGGAAAGGGAAAGAAGAATATGTCTAAATTGAACTGAAGAATGATGTATGAAATATTCAACATGCCAATAAAAGTATTATATTAAAAAATAAAATTAAAAGAAGTTTTTCCTGATGAGGGTTAAAAGGTGCACTAATCTACGGATATAATGATAAGTCATTAAGAGTCAGTTTAATACTTATGTTCATTAAGTAGAATAATAGTAATAGGTTCTTCCCTGCCCCCATAATGGTGCCAGTGTGCTTCTATCTTGTGGAGTGGGCCTTAAATCCAATCAGAAAGTGTTTTGTTACTCCCATGATATTTGTACCTCTATTGTACACGTGGGCATATCTTACCAGACCAGTTGTTATTGTAGCTCATGTTGAGCTTCCATAACTAATACTGGATGCTGATTGTTTTTTAAATACTTTTATTGATGAATTGTGTATTTCATTCATTATCTTTGAGTCCAATTTAGACACATTCCCCTCTCCCTGCCCCCATCCCTCCCCTGTTCATGCCTCTGCCATACATGTCTTGCATCTTTCTCTCAGTCTTTCCAGGTTTTCCTTGCAGAGGCTTGTTGTTTTGGGCAGAGTTTAACTGTATCATTCAGTTCTTTTTTTTGAGACAGGGTCTCCCTATAGCCCCAGTGGGCCAGGAACTCACTCTGTAGACAGGCTGGCCTTGAACTCACAGAGATCTGCCTACCTCTGCCTCCTGAGTGCTAGGATTAAAGGTGTGAGCCACCATGTCCGGCTTAAAGGTGGTTCTTAGCTGCCATGTGAGTGCTGGGAATCGAACCCAGGTCCTCTACAAGAGCAATCGGTGCTCTTAACCTCTGAGCCCCAATCATTCAGTTCTTTATCCCAGTCTTTATGTTGTTGTTTTTTCCTCCCCTTTGTATTGTTCCAACAAATGCCTATATAATCTTCGCATATGCATAAAATTATGACCTCTAGGAATAAACTGTATGTTAATTCCAAAATTTGTTTAGGAATTCACATTTTCCCCCTTTAATTTTATATTACTCTAAAATATGAATACATATATTCCACTCATATACAGTAATTACAGAGTCTGAAAATAAGTGGTAGGTTGATTCTAGAGTTCCTTAAGAAATTTACATTATATATATATAAGCATTGATTTCCAGAGTATACAAACTACTCAAAAAACAAAGAAGAAAGAAAACAAATGAATCACTCAAAAGATGGAGCAAAGAGCTGAACAGAGACTTCATGAGTGAGGAATTAGAGATAGCTGAGAAACATCTTAAAAATGGTCAATGTCACTAATAATTAGGGAAATGCAAATTAAAACCACTTTAAGATATCATCTCACTTCCATAAGACTGGCTAGGATCAGAAAACAAAGTGATACCAAGTGCTAGAGTAGGTTGTCGCGGGAAACGGGAGACATCATCACCAATTGCTCCGGTGGTAATGTAAATTTGTACGAGCCAGCTATGGAAAGCCATGTGGAGAACACTTGGAAGAGCTCAAATGAGCTTTACAATCCTGCCAAGTCATACCACCCTGGTATAATACCAAGGACATCAATCTCATACTTGAGAGAGATACATGCATAGATACTATTGTTGCCAAGTCTTTGTTCAAATCGTCTCAAAAAGCTGGAACCGAACTCCAAATGCCCACTCAACTGCGAAGTGGACAGAAAGGAACGAAATGTGTACACTCTACCACATGGATGTCTAACTGCCAAGCAGTAAAAAAAAAAAAAAAAAAAAAAAAGACAAACATCAGAGGTTTGCATGGGTAAATGGATGGAAACTAGAAGATGTTAGTGTTAAGTGAAGTATACACAGTCACAGAAAAACAAAAAAAAAAATGTCCCATGCTGTGGATGCTAGCGCAAACCTCAGTGTAACTAAAATATTCTGAGATAGGGATATTACAATATTAATAAAACAAAACACCTACCAACAACAGAAAAAGATGCATCAAAGAACTGACTGAAACAGTGAATCTGGTGGGTGGGAGAGGTCTGGGGGCGTCCGGAGCAGACCGGTGTATATGTTTGATATGTATATTTAATTCGATCGATATGAGTTTAACACGGTATCCAAAGTTGCCAAACGTTTGCGTACATAATATTATGTGCTTTATTTTAGGACTTAGTAACTAGGTAAAGAATGCCTATATTAAACATACACTTTGGTATACAAATGGTTTTAATAAAGATTGTAACACTGATAGAGGCTAATAGAAGATAAAACTTGGCAGCAAGACTTACAAGACATAGGTCGTAGGAAAAGACTTCACTAAATCAGACAGTAGCTGCACAAGATAATAAGATGTACAATTGACAATGGGGACCATACATTAACTCAAAAGCTTCTGTACATAGAAGGAAACAATAAAGGAGTGTGAGAAAACCCCCAGATATGGGAGAAACTGTCACTGCAGATAATCTAACAAAGCCATTTATTTCCAGAATACATAACTACTTCAAAATCAAGGAGAAAGACCAATAAACATGAATAATCTCAAAAGATTAGGAGCCAAAGAGCTGAACAGAGAATTGCACAAGAGGAGGGAACTTACGAGAGTGGCCTGAAGAAACAGCTTCTTTAAAAACTGGTACTCTCGAACGCTCCTAACTAATAATTAGGGAATAATGATATTCAAGATTCCACTGTCTAACGAGATAATTCATAAGACTATCCGTCTGCAGATATAAGACTGGCCAGGATCAAGGTAAAACAATGTAGGCGAATGCCTGGAACCGATCGGGTTTGGGGAGACAGCGGGAACACTCAATCCACTGCCTCGGCTGGGTAAATGATAACTTGTACAGCCATGATGGAAACAGTGTGGAGAACCCTCCTTTGGAAGACTCAAATGAGGCTTGCCATTGGACTCCGATATACCCACTCTAGTTACCTCAACCAGAATCATCTTACTGCAGAAAGTACATGCAAGCTAAATTATTATGCAGCTACTGTCACAATTGCACAAAAGCTGCGCAACCCAGAACACAAAGATCCCGCTCAGACTGCTGACGTAGGTACAAAAAATGCTGTAACATGTACACCAATGGAATTCTAGTGCCACGCATTAAGAAAGCCATGACATCAATGAATTTTGCAGGTAAATGGAAGGAGGCTGGAGGATATTATGAGTTAAGTGACCTAGCGTCATCCTAGCGTAAAGCCAATCCTTTCCAGCGGAAACAACACGGACGAATGGGTGGATCAATCTCATATATGATGCGTACCAGGTAGACAAACCCCTGGTATGAATGTATTTCATTGTAGAAGGGAATGCCATTTAAAAGAACACGATTAGAAAGACTGCAATCAGAATAACAGCTATCTGAGAGCGGTGTGAACTGGGGACGGGGGTGGGACGGGGCGGGATAGGGACATGGGTCTATATCTATTAATGTATTTTAATTTAAATTACACAATCTATTTTCTTTTCAAATCTATATTAACCAATGAACTTTGGGATTAACATGAAGATGTTCTCTATGATTTTGTTGTTAATGCAGTGTCATCTTGTATACATCTCTTTTTACCTGTAGGATAATTTAACTTAAAGGATTTAAGTTTTGCCTTCCTAAATTAACAACATGGCATCACCCCGCCCCCGCAACAAAAAATATGACAAAATTTTTGATGAAAGATATTACTTACCCTTTGATCCCTGTCTATAGGTATGCATATATCAACTGCCTTTTTTGAGAACGCATGGGTCAAAAAAATAATAATAACAATTAAAAAGGGGAGATAACAGATACATATATTAAACCTTTTTGTTCAAAAACTTTGCAATTTAAGGATCTTAGAACTAAGCTATGCGGAAGATTGTATGTTTCCCTTCAAAGGGTTCAAAACGTCACCACTCAAGGCTGAGAAAAGAAAGGATAAGGCCTTCCTTCGTGTAAGTTGTACAAGAAATACTAGCAGAGAATTCACTCCATTGCTAACACTAAAAGGAAAAAGCCTCAGACTGCTACAGGAAACAAACATCTCTG